>LXFE01000207.1:0-37678 GCA_001929475.1 Neolecta irregularis DAH-3 | reverse complement strand
GGGGGGGGGGGGGTTTCATTCTTGTTTTATTTGTGGCACGGCATACATATGTTTTCTTTCTCCTTTTTTTCCTCGTTCTCGTTCTCTTGGCGGAATAATATTGGCATTTTCCTTTTCCTTTTTTGTTCCGGGATAGGGAGGAATAAATGTGATTTGTCTTTACGTACCTACAACATCACCTACAAAATCTATTTTCCTTCTAATTTGTGAGTTAATACACGACAAAAGGTCTACTATTTATTTTTCCGTTTCTTTCGATTATCAAGCGTCTTTCTGCGTTTATTAAATGCCGCTCCGATTCTTGTAGCGGTTTTGGAACCCTCGTTGGTCTTTCGGCTTTTTTCTGCAAGAGATGGTTGTTGTTCAAAGTTGTAAGGTCCACCTATATCCACATCAAAGTCGTCAAGGCCTTGAGCTCTTCTCTTCTTCTTTTTCTCCTCGGGTAATCGTATGAAATTATCTTCTTCATATCTCTTGCGATTATCTTGGTCACGACGTTCTTTAGTCGACATGCGTGATCGGTGGGACCCGATACTAGGCTCCTCAATCGGCGCGTGGGAAAGCTCCGCATCGATAAAGTCGGACACGAGCCGGTTCTTCCTTGGACGGGGAGCAGAGGTCGGAGGAGCCATGCTGCTGATCTTGGGCGGGCGATATACTGTTTCTGTTTCTGCAGAATCTGCAACTTGGGATACTAGAGCAGATGGGTTCGGCTTGTACAAGAGGGCATCAGGGGTTTCTACGGATTAGCATTTAGAAAATTTGCAAAAACACCATTCACGATATCTCTCTTCTCGGCGGCTTTCAACAGTTTTTCAATACTATAACGAAGCTTTGTCTCCAAGGGATTTATCCCGCGTTCTATCCAGACGCGATTTTCAATCAATTGCCATACAACAGGGTGATCTTGTATCTCCTCGCCACGAAGTCGCAGCAGAATGAGAAAAACAAGGTTTTGGAGATATGAAAGGTGGAGATCGTTTTTAAGTATCAGTAAAGATATTCCATTTCTAGTGTCCTCTGGTACCGGCAAAGACGTCGAGATCGAAGAAAGCGAATCAGATATGGTTTGCAGAAATTGGTCGTCCATAGACGTTGGAGGTGGAAAAACCCTAACCCAACCACACTTCTCCAACACAATTCACTAAACATGCCAAAGAAGAGGAGAAATCAAAAGAGGAACGGACAGGCGGTTTGTCTTGTTGTAGAAAACTCGCTAGACATCATAGGAGCGCAAACCTTCAACATTTCAAGATATCGTCAAGGAGAATGTCAACTTTGAAAAATATTATAAATCTCAGGGATTTATCCCAGATTACCAAGAATTCATGGCTTCCTTGCGCCAAACTTTGCCTACTACTTTCAGAATTACCGGATCAAAAGCCCAAGCGATCGATATCCGAAATGCCTTGAAGCGCGATTTCTTTCCCTCATTGAAAGGAATTGTCTGGGAAGACCAAGTCGTTAAAGAACCAGAGGAATTGAAATGGTACCCAGAATCCCTTGCCTGGAGTTTGAATGTGGGAAAGGCGGTTATTCGGCGATCTCCACCGTTTAAAAAATTTCAAACTTTTCTAGTCTACGAGACCGAAGCCGTATGCTCACTCTCTTGAAATATTTTGATTTTGCTAGGGAAGTATTTCCCGACAAGAGGCTGTCAGTATGATTCCACCGTTACTCTTGCAAGTCAAATCAAACCATGTTGTTCTTGATATGTGTGCCGCTCCAGGATCGAAAACAGCACAACTCATCGAAGCACTCCATGCAAATGGATCAACTCCTACTGGAGTCGTTGTTGCAAATGATTCGGACTATAAACGAAGCCATCTTCTTATTCATCAAGTGAAGCGTCTTTGTTCACCATGTCTAATGGTTACTAATCATGACGCTACCCAGTTCCCAAACGTCGTGGTAAACGATGAGATTTTAAAGTTTGATCGAATCTTGGCCGATGTTCCTTGCAGTGGTGACGGTACTTTTCGGAAAAATATTGCTCTGTGGAATACTTGGGGAGTGGGCCACGGTTTGGGATTGCATAGGTATGTCTGATTTTCAATGATTTCTGACAAGAGCCTTCAATTGAGGATATTGCTTCGAGGTTTACAAATGCTCAAGGTCGGCGGCCGATTGGTTTACTCCACTTGTTCAATAAATCCAATGGAAAATGAAGCTGTTCTCGCGGGTGCAATTCGACATTGTGGAACTGCTGTTCGAATTGTCGACGTTGGCTCTGAATTGCCGGGACTCAAAACATGTCCTGGTCTAACAACTTGGAAAGTCATGGCACATAACGGTGAGTGGATTACAGAACCGAATGAACGATGTACAGCTTCAATGTTTCCGCCGTCTGATGAGGAGATTAAGGAATTCAATCTTGAGAGATGGTTTGTTTTTCCTCGTACAGCACTGTTGATTTTTCAAGTCTCAGAATCTATCCTCACCTTCAAGATACCGGCGGTTTCTTCATCTGCGTTATTGAGAAAGTGGCCAAACTTGATCCGGATAAACGAAAGGCTGAAGGATCGAGCGAACAAGTACCCAAGAAACAAAAGCTCATCGAACGACCAGATACTCCTCTCGAACAGATCATTCCTTCTCCTTCAGAAATGCCAGAGTCGCCCAGAAAACCGCTACCTAAACACCTTGATACACCCACCTCCCAGATCGTCGATGAAGTTACTCAACCCCCAATGTCACCAAAGAAACATCATCATAGTCATATCAAGATTTCATCATATGTCGCGAGCGATGTCTCTGAACTCAGGCTAAATACGCCAATTGATCAAATCAAAATGACTCTAGCTACGCCCCCCACAAAACCTCAAAAACGGACAGAAGAAGATCCATACATGTACCTCTCTCATGACCACCTTGTCATCCGACAAATAAAGTACAAAATCTCCTGCCACATATGTTAATAGTAAGGAACTTTTACGAATTGGATCCATCATTCAATCTAACCAACTTTCTTGTAAGAAATACAATGGGTGAACCAACTAGAGGAATGTACTATACTACACCAATCATTAAATCTATTATAATCGCAAACGTCCCCAACAAACTTCACTTGGTTCATGCTGGAATCAGAATGTTTGCAAAACAAGACACCGATGCTACATGCAATTGGAGGATCCAGGATGACGCGCTTGGCAGCATCTATGATTTTATCAAAGGCCGGAAAGTTTCTTGCGGCGGCATCGATCTAGATGTTCTTTTGAAAAAGGCCTATCCCAAGTTGGAGGATCTGAGCGAAGAATTTAGAAATCAGCTTGAAAAATATTCTATCGGAGGATGTGTCTTGGAAGTTGATACTTCTGATGTTCCAGAGTACAAGTATACATTCTGTGATATATTTCACCTGATTCATAGTATTACTGTCAAGATGATATTTCCTCTGTGGAAAGGTCATGCAAGTGTAAACATGATGGTAGCGAAACAAGATAAAATGTATATCCCTTTCGTTAGCTTCAGTTAATTTTTCAGGGCTTTATTGATGCGAATGAATGGAGGAGAAATTCCAGAGATTGATGTTTCGGTTGGTCAGAGAGACAAGTCAGCTGATGGGGTGGCATCATCCTCAATCATGGTGACCGAATACCAGGACACAATCCTTTCTTAATCGTTCTTCCAGCGGCATTTTTTTGGGCGATGTCTTTCTTGCTCGTTCACCCGTTCCATTTTGTATGATTTAGTATATGTGGCTTATCGGACAAAAATTTCTTTCACACGCGTCTTGTCAACTTTGTTGATCCACCACTATTGCATATTCTCAGCCGAAACATTTTTCGGCACTCGCTCTGCCAAAAGCAGAAACAGTTTTAACAAGCCACCAGAATATTTCGATTGCCGCATATGGGACATTCGTTTCGTATTCGGAGATGTGCCTTTGAATGAATCCGCTTGCAGAAAAACGTCCGATTTCAGCTTTCTCATCTGTCTTTCTATTTAAAGGATTGCCCGCTTAACATATATATCTTTCTCAGTATGAAGATTTCCATTGTTGCGATTTCGCTTCTTGCTTTGGTTGCCACCTCATTAAATTTACCTCCCTACGACTCTTACCACCTCAATGCAACATCTTCTAACGCTCAGTGTTGTTTTGCGGTTGAACGGTGTCTCATGATTGTTAATACCTGTCATGCGTCAAGAAAGCAGGACGACATCGGAAGTTGTACTAATTACTTTAACTTGGTGTGTGAAAAGCTTTGGAACTTCTGCTCGGTGAAAAAAGACGGCATCACTTGTCCGTTTCCCAAGTCGGCAACGTTGTCGACAACCTCACATACAGCCAAGCATACAACAGAGCACACAGCCTCACATACAGCCAAACATTCAGCCTCACATACAGCCGAGCATTCAGCCTCGCATACAGTCAAGCCTTCAGCCTCACATACAGCCGAGCATTCAGCCTCGCATACAGTCAAGCAATCAGCCTCACATACAGCCGAGCATTCAGCCTCGCATACAGTCAAGCAATCAGCCTCTCATACAGCCGAGCATTCAGCCTCGCATACAGTCAAGCATTCAGCCTCACATACAGCCTCACATACAGCCTTGCCTACAACCCCGATCAGCATTCAACAGACCATTCTGACCGAGCATAACAAATATCGAGCGCTCCACAATGCTCCAGCGTTGACTTGGTCAGCTACATTAGCTGCTGCTGCTATGAAGAATGCGGAAACGTGCGGGTTTGCACATACCTCGAACAACATCTATGGGGAAAATCTTGCAGCTGGATCCGGTAATAATCCTGCATTTTATGTCTGGATGTGGTATGCAGAGATTAAAAACTGGAATTTTGACACGAGTACTGGTAGTGGAGTGACAGGTCATTTTACTCAAGTGTAAGTTTCTCATTGTCTGAAATCGCGCTCATTTTCCTAGAGTCTGGCAAAGTACTACGCAATTGGGCTGTGCTTGGGTGACATCTTGTGGTAGTTCCCCAGTTGGACGTTATCATTTAGTCTGCGAATACTCCCCACCAGGAAATTTCAACAACTTGTATACGGAAAACGTAAATAAACCCACGTCCACTTCTGTCACGGCACCACCATTTGATATATGATATCAGGGATTGGATGTGTTCTTCATCACTCCTCATCTTCGGTTTGACGTTCTCTGTTATCTTATTGTCTCTATTTATCGTTACATATGTCATGGAAGGACATTTAAAGTCTCTTGTTTTTGTTTTTTGGCTTTTGTCTGACTACTATAAATCATAAAACTCAGAATCTAACTATGGGGGGTTTTTCGCAAGCTACGTCATATCTTGGAAACTCCACAATCACAACCCTGTGTTACGTACACATGTTATTCTGACCTAAAATTTTATCTCGAGATTATCAGTATTTCTAAAGACATCTCTAGGAGAAAAACACAATAGGATTTTATCGTAGCTCCTTAATGGATTCATATTATTATATGTGCCTCAGCATGTATTTGTTTTGTTTCAACGATCAAAGCAATCGTCGTTGTTTGTAGATACCGGGAATGGTTGAGAATTGAAGGAATACCTCACAGATGCGATTAGTTATGCCTACTCAGTTGATATCAGGGTGCCATTCTTTGATATTGGCGATTTACATGCCATGGGGGACTAAAGTCAAATGAAAGCTATTGAAAAGAACATATGTATTGATGGAGTTGAGATTACATACAAATTCCTGTCATGATCTCGAAAGATACTACAATCTTCCCGTAGCCTTCTCCAATCGCCTCAATGATGATATCAATTACTGAAGCTTGAGAAATTCGAGTTCTCACAGTAGTTGCTCTCCTCGTGATATTTCTACTGATGTCATATTCTATAACCAGTCCATAGACGCTTTAAAGACAGTGATTCACAAAAGATGTTGGCTTGGCAGGCACACGTGTCGTTCTTAAGCTCCAAACAATGAAATTAAATCGATGTGACTGTTCTCTTCTGATTTGTCTTGTCGCTTTAGGAAGACGCCGTTTCTTTAATTTTGTCATATTCGAAAGTGCGTCGAGGAGAGCTTCATAGATATTAGGAGATTTTCACGAGAAACTTAATCGTGAAATATCTCGTACAGCCTTTCTTTTTCCAGGCCTTTTGTCTAGATAAGATCGCACAAAAGACGCCTGAGGTGGCACAAATTGCACTGAGCCTGGAGGTAGACTGGCGACCGCGGGCGTCAAGCCAGTAAGACACTGTCGTAACAAGAAGAATCATCTTCAAATGGTCTGTGAGAAAGTGGAATGTCGTGACCAGATGCATATTGACAAATTTCTGGAAATCTGGCAATTCTTTGAATTCCAATTTTAAGCGCGCGTTTGGTGCGCACCAAATTTTATAGAATTTGGCAATTCTTCGAATTCAAATTTTAATCGCGTGTTTGGTACACTACATAAAAGTACAATATATGTAATTATTTTTATAATATCCCCATCCAACACGTTTGGCATGCACCAAATCTATTTTCGACTTTATGTTGTGGGTGTTGCGGGAGAGGGACTTAGGTGATTTCTCTCAGGTGTCATCGCAAAAATAAAAAAACAGGTGTGGACCAGTTTTTCTTTCTTGAAGAATTTGGGAGGACGAGGACCCGATAAAATCGCTCATCGCTGCGAAATCTTCCATAAAGAATATCATATTTCCCGATTTGAGAATACCATGATATTTCTTTTTGGTGGTTGCCGAACGCAGCTTCAACTAATCCATCTCTCAAGCTCATTCTAACTATATTACAAAAAGAAATCCTTTTGGAGGGTAAAAAACACAAATTGTTCTGAAAGATAATGTAATCCCGCCAGCAGAACACAACTTTAACGGAATCCTATATCCCAAGATATACCTAGTTTCTTTCTAGCTAATTTTCTGATACAACTTTCTCAAGTTCCATATCAGTATAGCTCAAGTCGAGGGAGTTTCGAGAGGAAGATGGAAGCGAATTAGCTGTTTTATTTTGCTTCATTTCTCCTCGTGCCGGAATCCATCGGTGTGATTGCCATGGCTTTAGCTTAGGTTCCATGTACATTTCATTGACTTGTTCAAGAGTAAGAGCCTTGGTTTCGTAGAGAAAGAAGTAAACAGTGATGCATCCAATTATATTGGCTCCAGCGAAGAGGAATCCATATGAATACTTAATTTTGTTGAGAATCGCTTTAGAGAAGAGAGCGATGAAAATATTCCACAGCCAGGAGCAACCAGTAGCAATGGACATGCACCTGGCTCGAAGGTGGAAAGGATATGTTTCGGAGATGACGACGAAAGCGCAAGGCCCCCAAGTTGTAGCATAACCAAGAATATAGAGGCAAACAAAGCCTACAGATTAGACAAGAAATTCAAGACAATGCATACAGATCATTGCGGATGCAATCTTGGGATTGTTTGTTCCGTCATTCTGTGTCATATTGAGACCCAAAGTTGAAAAGATAACCAGCATAACAGAGCACCAAGCGGCCCCCCAGAAGAGACAGTTTCGTCGTCCGTATCGGTCTATGAGGAAGACAACACCAATGGTACTGAAGAAGAGAAGGCCTCCGATGGTGATCTGGGTGACAAATGCATCTCCCATACCAATGGTTGAAAATAGATTTACGCCGTAATCTTTTCAATCAGTTTGAAAATGGAGAATTGATAGGGATACACCAGAAGAAACTAGCGCCAGAGAGTTGCCCCACAGATTGAATGGTCATTCCGAGAACGGTCCGATAACACATACGTGGTTCACCGGTAAAACACTCCTTCCAGGAACCTTTCCCAGACTTTTGTTCAGTTTCTATCGTCTTTTCAAGATCATTGTAGTCTTCTTGAACCAGATTTTCATCCGAAGTGAGGCCACGAATTTTTGCAAGAACCTTTTTACATTCGTCGTACTTTCCATCCATGTAGAGCTGTCTGGGAGCTTCAGGAACAAAACACATTCCAATACCAAGAACGGCGGCCCAAAATAGACACAAGCTAATTGGAATACGCCACTGAGTTGCACCTTGTCTCTGTTTTGTTGCCCAGTTAACAATATACGAGAGGAATATTCCAAAAGTGAAAGTCAGTTGCAAAGTCGCGACCAGAATCCCTCTGATTTTCTTGGGTGCTAGTTCACTGGTGTAAAGCGGTACAAGGACACTGAGGGATCCAACTCCTAAACCTGAGACGAAACGTCCAATAGCAATCTGGAACCATTTATCGACGGAGAAGAACTGGCAATCAGATTTGTCGTCCAAGATTGTGAGCAATACTTGAATGACAACACCGACGGCATATATCGCGCTCCAAAGGATAAGAGCCTTGCGTCTACCTAACCTATCTGCCGAGGGCCCACCGATCATGCATCCGAGGAAGGTTCCCACAGAAAAGGCACCTACTATTATACCAGTTCGGAAATCTCCGAAGTCAAAGTGTCCAGGATGAGCTTTGTCCGGGACATCACTATTTCCAATTAAGATAGATGAAAGCTTTCAAATACCCAAATCTGTCTTTTGAGTCTTGCATGTTGAGAAGACCTGATATAGAACCAACATCGAATCCAAAAATAAGTCTAGATGTCGGTAAATGAACGAGAAAGTGGTATACCCTCCAATGGAAGCAAATAGAGCACAGAAGTACACCAGCCATGACGTCTGCTCTTGAACCATATTTGCAAACAGGAAGAGGATTTCAAGATGAAAATCGAGGGCTGGACGATTTCTTTATTCTGTACACCTAAAATGAGGGACAAGAAAATACCATAGACGGTCTGAGACAAAAGATGATTTTCGTCTCACAGCCTTTCATATCATGCAAAATATTTTACTCTCGACGCAGGTGGCTATCCAGGGTCCTCAAGGGATCAGCCAAGTATTCACAACGTCGGTTCCATGGGTTTATGCCCTTCAAGTGAAAATATAACTGCCCCATGATGAGATTGTGACTGAGACATTCTCATAATTTCTCGCGATGTTGTCACCTCGTAGTTAAATTCCAATTTGGTGGAAATAGCACCATGTCAAGTGTTCACAAGTTTAAGAGGGTTGATTGACAGCCCAGTGGCTCTGTTTCACGCAGTCTATCACTGCACAATAACATAGCCGGATTGTCGCCGCTAGAAACACCCCTTGTCAGGTGCGGTATCCTCCGAATCAAAGAGGACTGTAGCCATTCCCGTGTGTCTTCTAACATGCGTTGAAAAAGACTGTCACCAGTTTTGCAGGAAAAATGTATATACTAAGCAAGTCTGGTGTAGTCTTTGCGACTTGTTCCAGCTTGTAACAGTACGGTATCTCTTGATGAGGTTTCTCCAATGGGAGAAAATATATTCAATCGCTTCCTTGAATACGTTTCGTTGGTGTCCGCGATAATATTTCTAGATATCGCCGTTGTTTCACTGACTGGAATTTTGAAAGACAAGCAAGAATCGCGAGGTAGGTGCCAGGGGCGAGCTCTCCTAGGGTCCATCGGAGCGCTGCGCCTACAACATAATACCACCAAGAAACTTGATCATTGTTCGGAATGAAGAAACAATATTTTGTACGAATGCCGAAGAAAATTTAGATTCTGGTATACAGTTATGATCATATGGTGAGCTATCACTTTTTCTCGCAACTCAAGCTGTTGAATGACTATATTTATCTTGATTCTATTGAAAAAGTATGAGATATGATTTTAAGGAGATACTACAGTAGAAAAGCAGTTCCAGCTTTGCATTACGATTCACTAGTGGAGACTAAAAAAAATAACACATTAATATTGCAGCAGCGTATGCTGTTCATATTACCCAGAAAAACCTGTAAATACTCAACCATGCAAAGTGCTCGCTCGTGGTTTCTAAGTTTTCTCCGTGTGTGAGCAATATTTAACTCCTTTTAATCCTGTTGCAAGGGATTTGAGTATCAAGGATCTAAAAACATAGACAAATGTTAACTACTATCGAAAACCTATCGCGCACTGTTTGAGACTTTTGCTTTCGCATTCTAATATAATCTCCATTGCTTGGGCACTATGTCCGATATCGACCTGAAGTTATCATTGTTATCTTTACACAATGGTCAGGCTCATCCTAATGTCTCATTACCTGTCTTTGATATCAGTCAAACTTGCTATTCCAAGTCAACCCTTTGCCATGTCTGTGGATGTCCGCTAGATGACATAACAGAGGCAATTATTACTGTTCCCTGTCGTCATCGTCTACATCATCGATGTCTATCATCTAACGTGCGTTTGTTTACCTTTGGTATTGTCTCAAACGTCAGTTTTGTCTTATTTGTGGGAGTCGAATCACGGGTAAAAAGAGTTCGTATCCAGAAAAAAGAATGGGGCGGAACTTTGACAACTTGAGAATTGAGTCTAGGAAAGAGATAATCCAAGCATTAGAAACACCGAGACGACAGCTCCCCGCGAGCATGCCGCTTCCACCTCCGATAAAGACCAGAAGTAAATTGGCCAGAACTCTCAGTCTTTCCAGCCTAAGGTCACCGAGAAGTCGACCAAAAACCAAAAATACATACCTAGCAAGGCCTGTTATACCCATTCAACCTTGTCTTTCAATTGAGGTATCGGCCGAGTCAGCATATGTCCCATCGCAGGGTGGCCCGCTTATGGCAATGATCTCTCTAACAGCCAATTATCCTTCAGATCGACTTCCAATACGACTAGGTCTTGACGCTGTCATTCTCTGGGATATCTCAGATAGCATTTCTCCTTTCTTTTCTTATTCGAAGCATGTATTGCGGCAACTGCTCACTTCTTTTAATGATTGCGATACTTTCGGAATTATGACATATGGCCCAACCATGTCATCCGAGATATTTAAACCTGCATTTGCTACCGACGAGGTTAAAGATATGGCGGTGGAAACAATCGAAGGTACGACAGCCAGCCTTGGAGACAGACCTGGTCTCGATCGTGCTATCCGTAAGGCAATCGAAAGGTTGAATACCTCTCGCGTATCCAACCATAGATACAGCTCTATTTTTATTCTTACTGACGGTAATGATGAGTTCATCGAACATGATGCTTCACGACACGGAATCAGTATCTTTTCTCTCGGCATAGGAGCTCTTCAGAATGATCCAAACCTCTTTAAGTTATCCAGAAGCGGCGCTCATGGAGGTGCATATATCAACTGTGACGAACTGGAAGCGCTTGGACATGTTTGTCATTACGCGAGCGCTGGTGTTGGTTTTGAGCCTTTTCAAAACATTCAGTTAGAGGTTTTGCTAGAGGAGGGCTTCATAGCTGCGAATGTAATCACTAGCACGGAGTGTTTTCTCTCTGATACGATAATGATCAGTAAACCAAGCCTTCCCTGTTATTATATGCTGATAAAAGGTGATCTGGCGCCCTTTGAGACAGTGCGAGTCTTCCTTCAGGTACAAGTATCACCGACAACCCAGCTCCAGACTATATTCGCTGAAATCAATGAAATGCTCGATCGAACCGAAGAACCAATACTAGCTGCAGTTATCAAGATGTCTTATACCCACCCGGCTCTTCCTACGATCACTCAAAATCATGAGGAGCAAGAACTTTACATTTATCGAAGCGAATATCAAATCCACTGCACACTAGTTACTCAAAAGTATTTGGAAAGAGTCGTGTTTCTTTCTGTCCAGGCAACTCTCCTTCGAACGATGAAATGGCACCGTTTAGAGAACGCAAAACAACAGCTCAAATGGGCCGAGGATACCCTCCAAACAAGAGGAGAGTTATGTCATTGGGTTTCCGAAATGAGAGAAGCAGTCAAAGCAGCTCGAGATCGAGTTTGCAAAACATCCTTGCAACTTGGATTTCTTAAAGATGAGTATGTTGCTGTGCTTGCCCTATGTAACTGATCGACCAGAAACGAAATTACAAAGTATGAATTTCTAGATAATCTTTCAGTAGCAGGGAATACTGAGGCCTGTTTTCCAGATGTGTATTTCCAGCTGGAAGACTTGCCAAGTCCGCATGAAAATGATTCCAGGATTGGCAGTTACTACTTTAATGACCCAGCCCAGTATGTCTGGTTGGGAATGGAAAAAGAACGAAGAGGATTGCTTTGATCTCTTTCTATGCGGCGTATCGAGTCGTTTGGGGAAAATATTCATATATTATTATCGCGGAAAAATATTTAGGATTAATGAACTACGTTGTGATATTTTCAACCTAGAGCGCCTTCCTTCCTTCTAGACGCCAAGATTTATTACAACTTCAGAACAGGATAAACAGGCGAATACAAGGGCTCCAGTTTAAAGGCGTTCGACCTGAATAACACAGCGCTTGAATCCAACGTCTTCTAACCGACGTCTAACAAGCCTTCTAACACCTTCAGTTTCCCCAGTAACTTTGATAACAAGACTTCCACAGCCATTGTAAAATCTCATTCTCTGGATTGCAGCTACCCCGTGCATCTCTGAAATGTCCTGAAGAACATCCCGTAGATTGTGCTCTATCTTTCCATTGTTTACTAAAAGGAGAGAGCTCGCGGAGGACGAGAGAAGCGGAAGAACAGAGAGGAATATGAGAACGGCAATAAATATCGAGGCTAGAGGATCGAATCCAAGCCAATGAAAACGATGGATCAGTAAAGTAGAAATTATGACTCCTAAGGATCCGAGAGTATCAGCCAAAATATGTAGGAAGATCCCATGTGTATTGTGATCATGGTGGTCATGCTCGTGATGGCTATGAGCGAGTGAACTGTGATGATCGTCGAATTGGCTAATAGCAGGCGAGAATTTTGCGGCAAGCTTGTCAGTAGAATGAACTGAGTGAGCATGCAAATGTGCATGGGAATGATTGCAATCTTCGTTCTCTCCATGATGATGGGCATGTCCATGTCCGAATCCAACGACACCAATTAAATTGACAATCAAGCCCATAATGCTGACGAGCAGTAATTTGTCAGTATTCATCTCTTCTGGTTCTCTTAGCCGACCAACTGCTTCGAATATAATGGTTCCACTGATTAAAATGAGAAATACTCCGTTTGCAAAACCAGAGAGAGTTTCGACTTTAGAAAACCCATGCGGATATTTCAAATCTTTTGGCCGATGGGAAAGAAGTGAAGCTAAGAGACCTATTGCTAGTGCAATACCTGATTTCAATTAACATGAACTTAAAAAGATCGTGAGGGATAATACAATCGAACAGCATATGGACGGAATCCGAAATCAGACCTAGTGAATTTGTGATGATTCCATACGTCATCTGGACGAACATAAAGGACAAATTCAGGATGAGAAACAAGAATATCCTACGAGAATTGGGATCATCGAGAACGGGACGAATAAATATTTTGAAGAGGTTGAGCAGTGTCATCATCCCAAATTTGAAAGAGTGAAGTCAGGAAACAAAGGACTCAGTAGTCGTAGTCACGCGAATGCACCAACGTATCCCAAGTACTCCAATAAACCAAAGAGATTTCATAAATCCTCCTGAAGGTATTCTGAGTATACTTCAGAAATAATTATCGTATACAATTGTGGTTTTGTTCATAGACGCTTCCCTAAACACTACTATAAAATGGGTAAAGGTTTTACATCTTCACTGCATCTCGAACGCTTTGGCTGCTAGCGCTGCTGATGTTGGTAGTAGGGAGAACAGGACCACTGGACTTCGGTTGATTACTTCACTGTTAGTATATACGTGGAAACAACCCGAGAATCATACATTTTGGCAATTGAATAAACAAGACCGGCTACAAACCCAATAAAAATAGCAGTTACAGAGAATAATGTGACGGGAACATCAAAGAATAGGAGACCAGATAGAGCGATTGGCAATTTGTTTAAAGCACCGACCATACTGAGCGGTCAGTCTAACTCAAAGAACAGAAATCATGCCTGTAGGTCGTTGAAGATGTAACACGAACACACCATGCAGAAGTATAACTGATACCGATGGTCGAGAGTCCGGAAAAGATCATTGCGGATAATAAAGCGAAGCGTTCGCCAGAAGGACTTAAATTTAATTTGTATGATGACAAGAAAGTCATACAAGTTCTTTTCAACATTGAAAGTTGACCAGTCTTCTAAGAAGATTGAACAGACAAAGAGGATTGGAATACTCAACATATTGTTGTAGTACATTGCTAAAGAATAAATTAGCAGATCAAATTGAAAGAAACGCACTATCAAAGTCTTTAAAATTGGTGATTTTTATACGCTTTCTCATGCTCAAGACATATGTAGCACTGGAGACGCAATTCACAAACATCCAAAAGTAGCCAGCATTGAGACTGCTCATGGTAATGGATCCAGCATTAATGATATCGGTTGTGGAAGTATACTGCGTTACAGCAACGCTAATATCGGCCCAGGCGGCAACAATTGAGGATAAAACCATCAATCCGAATGAAAAGAGTGCCAGCCCTGTAACTGAACCTCCAAACCACAGAACTTCGCCGTAGGCGATGAGAATAATGGTTAAATTTTTAAAGATGGTGTAGACCGGAATTGACAGAAACTGAAGTCTACATTATTAGGTTCGCCTGAAACGCCTAGTACGCTTTACTACTGGTATAAATCATGACGACTAACAAACAAGAGATCGGAAGCCCTAGGAATTGTTATTTCCGGAAAAGTGAGGGTCGAACATTTCTTAGCTTCCGTGGAATTGAAATCACGATAAGTGATAAGGTTGGACCTTTTGCAGAGAGCAATTGCAGCTGTACACACAAGACTCTAAGCGCGCATCAGTGGCCTTGTAATACCTCGGAAAATTCCTACCTGCACACACAACAGGAAGAAGTTGAGATTGAAGTCTAAACCTGATACTACGTATTTATTCGTGAGAGTCATAAGAATTGACGCAGCGCAGTAGGAGAAAATTGATGAGGAAGGTGAGCTACAGTTGTATAAGTCCAATATTTCTTCAATTGTTCGATCAGGGGTTCAAGTACTTTAGAAATTGCTGTAGAGTTGAAGAACTCCCCAAAATGGATGTCTTCGATCTGGGTTCATCATCATCTTCGATCATTCGATTCATTCTAATTGGTTCTGAGCTAGACATCTGGAATGGAATTGGTGGAGAAAGAAAGACAACAATGCAATACGGAAACGTTGAGCCCGCGGCGGAGATTAGGCACGGTTCTGCCAGACCTCCGAAATTCACAGGCCTATTTCGAAAATCTGCCAATGCGAGCCAGATGCTATGCCCTATATATTATATACATCTCTAAAAGACGAAATGCTAAATCTATTATTGTTATGATTATGTAAAAAAAATTTAATCGATATATTAAACTTTTATTTCGCGCCTGTAATTGGTAAGCGCTTTCATGTGGAACTGCTCTTAGATGCTGCAAACTTCTATTCGCCAAAGATATGGGTCTATCTTCTTCCGCTCTTTCGCTTCGATTGCCTCGAGTGTCCCGAAGGTTGATGTTTTAGTTGTTGGAGGAGGTCATGCCGGGTCGGAAGCGTGTGCAGCAGCCGCACGAGCTGGAGCGTCAACTGTCTTATTAACTCAGAAACTTGATACAATCGGTGCGTCTTGGGGTGAGGTTTCTCTGATAGCACAGGCGAGATGAGTTGCAATCCTTCTTTTGGTGGCATTGGTAAAGGAACATTAGTTAGAGAGATTGATGCTTTGGATGGCTTGTGTGGAAGAGTTTGTGGCATGCTCTGGTTCTCTTACCTAAACTCATGTTGAAGATAAGGCTGGAATTTCTTTCCATGTTCTAAATAAGTCTAAGGGCCCAGCTGTCTGGGTAGGCATCATTGCTCGGAAGTTGACATATGAAAGGGACCTCGGGCTCAGATAGATCGAAAGTTGTACAGAAAGTATATGCAAGAGGAGCTTCAGGCTTGCCCAAATCTATCGATAAGGCAGGGGAGTGTGCGAGACCTAATTATAGAATATCAGGCTGCGGAAGGAAATAGTCGAAGAATAGGACAGGTGACTGGTGTACTGCTTGGTATACCCTTCTAAACATCATCATCCTCATTTGCGCAGAATCAGGTGAGACCATCTGGACAAACCATGTAATAATCACGACGGGTACCTTCCTTGGCGGAGAAATACATATTGGAAAGTTCTTACAAGGCAAGGTAATGACATTTAGGCCTTCAGGCATATCCAGCCGGCCGGATCGATGAAGAAGCATCTCTTGGTTTATCTAAATCGATTCGTGAGGCAGGATTCAAACTTGGAAGGCTGAAAACCGGAACTCCCCCTCGCTTAGCGAAGTCCTCGATCGACTTCTCACAATTAGTGGCTAAACCAGGGGATAACCCACCATTACCCTTCAGTTATCTCAATGATCAGGTCGATATCGTTGACCAACTTGAAACACACGAAACCTTCACTACAGGTCTCACTCATACTTTGTTACGTGAGAATCTACATCTTTCAATTCATATTAGAGAGTCTGTCAGGGGTCCTCGATATTGTCCATCAATTGAAAGTAAAGTTATTCGATTTCCACAGAAAACTCGACATCGAATCTGGCTCGAGCCGGAAGGAATTGACGATCCAGTTATTTATCCTAATGGAATAAGTGTTACAATGCCAGCGGATGTTCAACAACAGATGTTGAGAACTATTCCAGGCCTTGAGAAGGTGACTATGCTTCGTCCTGGATATGGGGTCGAGTACGACCACATTGATCCCAGAGAACTTAACTCGACGCTGGAAACCAAAAGAATTAAAGGTTTGTGGCTTGCTGGACAGATAAATGGTACAACAGGATACGAAGAAGCCGCTGCGCAAGTAACTAATCTATCCGATTTGACTAATTCACAGGGAATTCTCGCTGGTATCAATGCGGGTTTGTCGTCTCTCGCCAAACCGACAGTCACACTTTCACGGACTAATTCATACATCGGTGTATTAGTCGATGATCTCACGACCAAGGGAGTAGATGAACCATATCGAATGTTCACATCTCGCTCGGAGTTCCGGTTATCGATTCGGTCAGATAATGCGGATACTAGGCTGACTAGACTCGGAAGAGAAGCTGGTGTAATTGGTGAAACGAGATGGAGAGCTTTCGAACAAGACGAAAACGCTTTTGAATGGGGTCGCAAGTGCCTTGAACAGGTTGTTTTGAGTCCTCAAGAATGGGGTGCTCGTGGATTCGCTGTTAACCTAGATGGTATCAAACGCAGTGCCTTTCAAATGATGCGCTATGCACATGTCAAGCCGCATGACTTGATCCCCTATGTGCCAGGATTATCCGAGGTACCCTCGAGGTTACTTCAACGATTCAGTGTCGATGGTATTGCAATATCTGCTAATCTTCTAACCAGTCAGGTATATATGCTGCATTTATAGCACGTCAGGCTTCTGATGTTCGATCTTATTTGCGCGAGGAGTCATTCATCTTGCCTAGCGATCTCAAGTACAGAGATATCGGTCATCTTTCTGCTGAGGAAATTGGGCTTCTTGAAGAGTTCCGCCCAGAAACGATTGGCTCTGCGAAACGCATTCAGGGTGTGACACCAGCGGCAGTCATGAGTCTGCTCCGCCACGTTCGACGTAGAACGAGGACCAAATTAAAAGAGGTATCACAAGAACTTATTCTTTAAGATGTTGGGATTTTTTTCATTCAAAACCAATCTCAGAAGAGTTATATATGGGGGTCACATCCATGTAATGGTATATATGTAAATGTAATTAGAAAGATGAATGCGACTAGAATCAGGGTGCTGGATTCTTAGAAAACAAGGCCATAAGATGATAGAACTGATTGTGCATCTTGAGGAAGTCTGGTTTGAATTGCAATTGCAATCTGTTCATAAGCGTAAACCTATAGTACACGCATTACCTTTCCCCCTGCGGACTGATTAGACTGGCCGAGTCTTTCTGCAAGGTATCTCTTCGGATCTGGAATTGCCACAAAATGATCCGGCTTCAGCCTGGCCGCAGTGCCCAGCTTTGCAAAGGATACCTGGAAATCCAAGTCCGGATCAATTTCCTCAATGTCTTGTCCATCAAAAGCTTCTTGAGGTAGTTCGAAGAGCTTCAAGATTGTCATGAGGGTTAGATGCCTGTTAATGAGTTATGAATGCTCAATGACTTCACCATAACTCAGCATAAGGCCCACCGGCCTGCATGGCTTCCGACTCAACCAAAAGGCGGGTCAATCCAATGGATGTCGTTTTTCGTTCTAGACTGCCGTGGATCTTTTGGGTTTCTGGAAGAACAAAGTTTTCAAAGACTTGTCCAAAAATCCTAGATCTCAGTTTTCCTTTCCAGACTTAACGAATTCACCCTGGCTGCACTTCGTCCATAGATGCGATTACAAAATTCGGCCCAAAACCTGGTTTTTCGAGAGCCATTAAGAGGTATATAAGTAATGCGAAACGTTGAGTAAATTTCTCAGTTCGTGAGGCGTTCAGTCGAGTAAACAGTAGGATGACAATTTGCTTTATGTACGGCTGTAAGGCTATGCTAAGACTATTAATAATTTCAAAGATAGAATAACATACAGAGGAAGTTGAATAAACATCGACTGTAAAAGATCGAAACCGTGATGATCATGAAGTTTCGATGCGAGCAATTTCTGAAAGATTCCGAGAAGTGGTTCGATTTGCTTTGCTGCTATGATATCCTCTGAGCCACGTAGTAGATACGCCTCTAAAAGTCGAACTAAAGCTGGAATATTTCCTTAAAGCTATCAGTGGCGATTTAAAAAAATGTGGTACCTTTACTTTCCCAAAGACTTGGGGAAAGGAATGGCACGAGAAATGATTTATATTGTTCTGTCAAACCTGGTTCATTGTGAGCTTCAAGAAGTTGTGCTAGTAACTGGAACACGTAAGGAGTAAACTCTTGGGAATATTAGATTCTTCTAGCGTGCGTTTATACCAGCGACATCTTGGACAAGTATATATTGAAAGGTGGGAATAAGCGCGGTTTCAAACTGAGAAACAAAATCGGGTGATGTTGGGACCGTAAACCGAATGAGAGCACCTAGTGATTCGAATGTGAAATGATTAAAGCGAGGATTGGAAGGATTTTTGCTGATTTCTACAAGAATAGCATTTAAATGAGCCAAGGCCAGCTGAGCGTGCAGAACAACAGCATTGTGACTAGATATAATCACTCTCATGACACCTTAACAGTAAGCAACACCGATTGTACAAAATAAATGTACATCGCATTAGGAAATCGTTCTCTGCCAGTTTCTGAGTCGTGTTGCCCCGTTCAATAAGTTTGAATAAACTTGCCAATAAAGTTCGTATATGAGGTGCAATATCGGGTTCAAGGATAACAAACGCGTTATCTCTCTTTAAGAAAAGTACTCGTTCAATACAGATAGCAGCATATGTATAAACAACATAACTGCTAGACTCGAGATGATTGACAAATAGAGGAAGAACAGAAGCCAGTTGATCTTTGGTTAGCTTTTTTCTGGTCAGTTAGACTCCTTAGAAATAGACACACTTGATTTCTAAAAGTATAAACGAACTTGAGAGCATCAACCTTGAGGATAGGATGAATGGAATCAAGTGGTGCCGTCAAACTAGGAAGAATATTCTTGTCCAAGAAGTCAACTATGTCGACCAAAATGTTGGTTGAAGTAACTCCGTGTTGCGAAATATGGCCTTTAGTAGAGATGGAAGTTAGGAGATATATTGCCGTATCTTGTGATTTCCAATGCGCCGTTGGATTGACCTGAAATTCGTTTAAATAATGCTGAATGTAGCTCATGACAATGCCAGTAATCATGCTTTCAAATTTGTCCATCAGTCCACGAATAAAATCGGCAGAAGCTCTCCTTCTTGTATCGCTATCGGAACCTTCGAGATCTCTGCGAATAAACTCGATCGGATCTTCTTCAAAAAGCTCCTCGTCACTTGTCCGCAGGGACATATTCGGCAGAATGATCTTTTCAACGATTTGTCGCATGACATCCTCGGATGCAAAAAGGGCGGCATGCTTTGCGCTTTTGGATACAGAAGTCAAAACACTGAGTGCTTTGCTAACAAGCTTCTTGTTAGTCTTCATTAATGAATGAGCTTGCTATATCGTGTTTCATTTCAAGACCAGTCGACGTCAGGAGTGTCCAGGTAGTGTTGGCAAACTCTGGAAGCATGGAAAAATCTTCTTCGAAACGCATAGTGTAAAGATCGACGAGCTCGAGAATACTTGCTTTAACTTTTTCAATAGGCCCAGTTTCCTCATCATCCTGTAAGGTTAGGTCATGCATAATAATAACACATGTACGTCTGTTTCCATGAGAGGATTTGTATACGTAAGATATTTATGAAACGTCCCAAATATAAGAGTCAAGTTGTCCTCGAAAAATTCCGGAAGATCCTGGCAATTGAGATCGAATGAAATTTTGGATATCAGGAATAAAGTTTGTAACAAAACTCTCAGAGCAGCGGCATTGCGCGCATTCTGTTCGATTAGCTCGTCAACTCTCTGAGACGATCAGCAATCCAGCTATATTAGGCATCAGCGGGTACTTTGAGGAGATCGAAGAACGGATTGCAAAATCGATCGAGAACAAATTTAATCTCCGTAAACAATACATCTGAACGAAATTGGGACCTCCATCTCTTGAAGATTGAATGAGCGGTTTGCAAGACACCATTATTAACCACCATATCATCTGGACTTAGGCGTGACACTAAATCCTTTGTATGTCAAGAAATGAATGGATAAATTGAAGCCACGTACATCCATCAACTCTGGCCAATTTTCTGGGAAATCGCTATCGGCAATAATAGTGACAGCCTCTCCTAATTGAACTTGGAGTATTGGAGGCAAAGAGATCATTAGACCAATTATCTCGGACTTCACGGCAGCACAATCTGCTGCCGGAATGCGATTGTCTCCTTCATCGTCCTTTTTTATCAGTAATCGACGTACCATATACCAACCTTCCAGGCTCTTTTGATGAAGTTTTTAAAAAATAACGCAGCCGCTTGCCTTGATGAATTATCAACATTGGATGAAGCAACGAGTTTCAACAAGCTGATTGCGAAGCCGGATTGACACTCTGCAGAGCGTAAAGCCTGCTCGGCTGCATAATCAGTGCTGCAGAAATTACTGGGGGTCAACCTCTCCTTGCTGTGACAGGATTCAGGGTTTGCTGGAGGCAAGGAAGCAGCTGCGCTTCCATACTGGCGATGTGCGGAATAGGCAATTTTCTGGTGGTGACTCGGAACCATTATTGGTTCAAATCGAAGCCACACCCCTCAGTCTCACAGCCTTCAGATCTCGGGGGTCCACAATACGGGTTCCTCTCGCTCCTTTTGATTCCTATTCCGCTGAAGACTTACTTTTTGCTCTTCGGTACAACGACTCCGTTCTAGAGAAAGCGTATGCGACCTGGGTACCAGACTATTCATCTGCTGGTCATGATCTGACTCAACATCTGTAGTCAAACATCAGAGTGTCGTACATTGTCTAGCGTGAATGGCAGCCTCAGAGACACCAGCGGAACCTCCGCGTCAAAGAAGGTTGTTTAATGTTTTGAGAAGCTTACGAAACTCCACTGTATCTGCTTCGGGATCTCCTGCTACAATGCCTGCGGAAACTCAAAGAGAGCCAAAAAAGGAGACTATTCAGCTGTATGAATTGGTAAATGAGATTCAGGTCGCTCGAAATCCTCAAGTTCAACTCGCTTCCATCAATATTTTGACCAAACTGCTAGACGATTTCGCTTTAGCAAGTATTACTCCTATTTGGGCAGCCGCAAAGCACTTGACTCGCGCTCCTATCCCTGAAATCCGCCTGGCTGTCTATGAACTCATGATCGCTTGTATTCGAAGTAGGATTCAACTTCGAGAGCTAGATCGACACCAGTTCTTTACAGCAATTGAGGAGAACACTTTCAGAGAAGATTTTGAAATACTTTTGAAGGCTTTGGAAGTTCTCACTAACGACGGCCATGACATTTCATCATTCGGTTCACACCTTCCAAATCTACTATCAGCCTGGATTATCACATGTTATGACATGGTCAATGATAGACGGAAATTTGCTCATACAAATTTGCCATCGACCATTGGACTGCCAGACATTACTCTCCACAATCTGATCAAGCTACTCACGAAGATCATCAAATTCAATTTCGCCTTGCTCGACGAAAAGGGTCTCGATCAACTTGTACGTAATGTTATAGCAGTCGGCAAACGTACGAGAAACGAAACCGATACCAACGATTGTCTTGTATTCATTGATGCGCTTATCCGCTATGGCCATGTCTCAAAAGTCCTTTTGCGTTTACTAATGGAGATATTATGTAGTGCTATCTTACATGAAACCCATGTAGATACAGTTTGGAGCATTTTGCGCAATCTTCTCAAAAGCCATATGGCAAATAACACACTCGTTATATTACGAGAATTCCTACAATCTTCGCGGGGTGAAATGCACGAATCGACGCTAAGAGGCGCGGTCAAGCTGATTTGTCGAGTCACCTTGAATGAGGAATTTGAGATGCCAGATGTTTCTGTTTCCGGCACCTTGTTGGCAATAGAGAGCGTTGTCATCCAGAGCCGAGTTTCAGTCAACTTGGACGTTTCGATAGCCATCGAACGACTTGTGAAACATACTAAGGCGGCCAATCAACTGTCATATAGCGATTGGGATCTTGTGCTGAGAATAATACGATTACTGTCACAGCACCTTTCGCAGCTACCTGCGAATCTGCAACAGTTTCCCGCAGAAAAAGATGTAACAGACGATTGCGACATGAATCTTTTACTCTGCTATGCCCTCGGATCGTCAATAAGCACGATTTATCAAAAGTTTGAGACTTCTTCCTTCGAAGGTCCTGAAGAGAGCTTCGTGGATTTTCTAGCCACAATCGGTCGCTATCTTCCAATAGATCTCGCCATCAAAGTTGTCTCATATTTTGAGCATGATAATCTCTGCCTACCCTCGTGTCTGGAATGGATCGAGAACACGCAGAAACTTGTTGACACTTTCTACTGGCCTGAATCTGTACAACAGGCTGTCCGCATTCAAGTTGTCGAGCTTCTCGCTGTCATTTACGAGTCAGCCAGCCTTATGGAAGATACGGATCTCATGACTCCTTTGGTATCAATCATCATGTCGCTCTTTCAAGAAATGCAGCAAGAGAGGGATTCCGCAGTTTTTCGACGACTCCTTGACTTTGCCGTGGGCGTATCGGGAGTAGGTAATGATCTTACGTTCGATAAAATCATAAATCTGCTGGCTGGATGCATTTATGCGTTCGATGATCAACTTGTTGATCTCTCACTGTTGTCTCATCGACCATCCACCAAATCGATGGATTCTACCTTAACAAACGAAAAAAAGAATAAACGTGGAATTCTTTCATGTGCTGAGCGATTCAGTGTTCAAGAACCAGCTGCAGAAGGCCTTGTTGATATTTTCAGAACATGTTGTCGAGCTTCTGACGGAAAAAGAACGCTCAAGGTATATGATGTGCTCTTGAAGGTTGCCGGGATGTTTGGTTTACCGTCTCAATTACGTGCGCCGGTAATAGATGTTCTATTGCAGCTGCGGGCCAATTCTAGGCATTTTCTTTCGATTTCACCTTACGTTGAAGACACTGGTGCTCTTTCAGTGGGCCGCAACGAGTCTTCAAATGGCCCTGAACGTCGAAAATCTACACATTCTTTTCGGTCGGATCTCCAGAAAGGAAGGTCAGAGAATGATAATTCCCCCCTTCGCTCGCGGTCGAAAACTGTGTCCTCTGGCAGCCAATCCTGTTCTCCGCATTCTACCATCAGTCATCTTCTGAAATACTCTTTGTCGAGCGATGATCGATGTGTCAAGCCGAATGCTTGGTTGATATCTTATATCAAGCCGGAGGTTATTCTCGACGATGAAGATGTCATCGATCCGTCTTCAGAGCGATTAGAGACATTTTTGCCGATCGAAAATTGGCTGCAAACGGTTATTAGTATTCTGACATCGGAAAAATCTGGGGATATCTATTTTTTAATAATTAGTCGACTCAGCGCGCAACTCAGTTCTAAACATCTGTTCTGCTCCTCAAAGGCTCAGATTGACTCACTTCAGCGTTTATTATGTTCGCAGCTACTAAATGTAGATTTTCCTGACCTAAGACTATCCGCAGAAGTTCGACAGGATCATCTAATCTCCCATCTTGTCCAAATCATATCTGTCCTTATAAGTTACCATGATATTTTTCAAAAATCACAGGAAGACGACATCGTCAAGGCATTCGAGATGGTCTTGGAAAAATGGAAGCAATCCGCCAAAGCCGCCATACATGCTTTATATATCTGTTGCTATGAGCTACCACTGTCGATGAGTAAACGAATGCCAGCTATCCTACCTAAACTTGCTCGCATGATTACCTCGACGCCTTTGAGTGTACATATCCTGGAATTTCTGATCGGCCTAGCTCGTATTCCTGATATTTACGTCAACTTTACGGAAGGAGATTTCCGGATGCTTTTCGGAATCGCTCATCAGTACATATCGCATACAAACTCGTCTCCTTCAAGATCGGACGGATTAGCGAGTTTTCTATCAGGGACTTTGCTTACTCGTTCGCAGTCAGTAAAATCCACTGGTCCGTCTAATGCCTACGGCAATCGTCGACTTAGCACTGCGCAGCTCGCCCTTTCAAGGTACGTCTTCACGTTAGCGTACGATGTAATAGCGACCTGGTTCCTGGCTATGCGTATCCCTGACAGACAAAAACAGTTTGCTTCCATTGTTCGCGGGTTGTTGAACTCGAATTCGTCGTCAGAAAAGATTGATGAACAGAATCAAGCCATGCTAGATTTGCTAGAATGGTTCTGTTTTACCGATGTCGAATTGCGTTCAGCTAATCCCGATACGTATGTTGCAGAATCTTTGACCAAAACGTGGATATATGGGAACTCGCTGATTACAGTAACTTCCCACGGACCAAGCAGTTCCTTTGATGTTGTTATTAGACGGCCTGTATGTCTTCTGGTCATGTTTTCAATTTGCAATTAACGAATAGGCAACGACAGGTAGATACACGTTCAAGTCTGTGATTAAGCCAGGACTGGCACTTTCATCATCATCATCGGCAGGAAGTATGTCTTAATACTTGAGGCTGCTAATTTCTGAGATAATACTTTGAGTAATGTGCATGCCGTGAGCCAACCTATGTTACCTGGGTTTTTCATCATGCAGTTGATGTCTCGTCCAAATATGTTGCCGAATGCAAAGCCAATGCCATTGCCAGATGACGACAATACTCGACGAAGTATCTCTGTCTTCGATCGCATTCCTGTTGTCAATTTCCATAAAATGGGGGTCTTGTACGTCGGAAAAGGGCAGACTACCGAACAACAAATTCTGTCCAACAGAGTGGGAAGTTGTGAGTACATGGAGTTCTTGAGTGGGCTTGGAAATCTTGTACTCTTGAAAGACAACAAAGATATCTACACAGGAGGTCTAGATACCGAAGATAACCACGACGGCGCTTTTGCATATTTTTGGAGCGACAAGATCACGCAAATTATCTATCATACCTGCACTTTGATGCCTACAGATCTTGAACACGATCCTCAATGCACAATGAAGAAACGTCATATCGGAAATTCGTTCGTCAATATTATTTATAACGACTCTGGAATTCCGTATCATTTCGATACAATTCCAGGACAGTTCAATTTCGTCAATATCATCATAACTCCAACTTCAGCTTCCAGAACATACAAAATGGAACAGGAATCTATTTCGTTTAAAGTTGAGTTACAATGCCAGCCAGAACTTCCGGAAACTAGCCCAATCTACGAGTTCAAGATGATTCACACTCCAGCATTACCAAATTTCGTACGCAATATAGCTTTGAACGCCGATATATTTGCCCAAGCATATCACAAGGAGGAATACGTCACAAATTGGAGAGAACGTCTGATCAAGATCAACGGAATCAGAGAGCGGATTCTATCATTGAATGCTCCAACGCCAGCATCCCCTGTCCCACCAATGTCCAAAACTTCGCCAAAGAGAAAGCCATCCGGGGACAGTGTTACCTTGAGCGATCGCGAAACGGAGGAGGGTGCTGGTATGATGCGCTTTGAGCAATTTTTCGATTTATCTCACCTTTTATGAAAGTATGTTCAATAAATGTATCAAGCCAAGCAACTGCCTATTTTGGAGTATTAGAGACTATTGAATATTTATTGTGCACTGGAAGTAAAGCAATTCAACCATTTATCTATAGGGTTTGTGCGGGTGTACATATACTAGTAATTGTAAAAGAATTGAGAAATGAAGTAACAAGGTCTATCAGAAATGCGGTTCTCAATTAGCCACCATCCATGCCTATTCCAAAAATACCAAAACCGACTGAGGCTGTACAGGAGGAAGCTGTTTACATTTTTCCGTTTTCCAAGATGTTTTGATATAATCATTAGAAATCATGCGTCAACTTGAGGTTATATAAAATGAACAATGATGAACTTCAATAATGAGCCCTTAAAAAGGGTAAAGAGTATCCATCACCGGATGCGAACGTAAGTTAGTGCTGATATTGGTACTGGAGATATTCTGGTCGATTATCATCCAATGGCGAATTATTTCGGGACGCTCGGCGACTGTTGTCAAAAGGCAATGGAGAAGCTGATCTGGATCTGTCCCCGGAAAGATACATCAAACGTTCAACTACATTGTAAGTGTTTATAGGGAAAAGACGACATACTAGAAACGAGGTGTTTTCCATAGGTATATTTCTTGAGTTGTTGCAGATGTGGTCGAATTCGCTGAACAAGATCATCACGCTGATCTCCTTCCGTAACATCAAGCATCTTCTGAACAACATAATTAGCGAATTGGTCTTTCATCATGGCAACGAGAGGGATAGAGCTAACTCGATGAGCGCAATATGACTTAAATGACCATACCCATCCATTGTAGGCTCAGAAACCTCGTCGATTAGTGCTTGTCGTTCCTCAATACTCCCATAACAAATACACTTCTCAATTACATTTGAAGCGAACTTGTGCTTCGACAGTGTCAAAACCTGACCTCGAACAACATTGATAATCCGTGTACGGTTGTGAGGAGCACCCTGTTCGAGTACGTGTTGAGCCACATAGTTCCCGTATTGGTCTTGTATGAGACTCGGCATGTATCGATGAAGCTCTTCAAGAAGAGGTTCCTGTGCTTCCTTGCAGAATTCTAGCATTCGTTGTATTACACGACATCCGTAAGGATGAGTTGCAAGGGCATATGCTTGGCCATGAAAGGCCGTGATAATATATTGAATATGGTGAACCGGGACACGCTCGATCGCTTTTTGGATGACGTGGTTTCCGTTCTGATCTTTAACACAACGAAGAACATGACCCTCAAGCTCTTTGACCAGAGCCGCTTGCTGATCAACGAGTACATGTTCAAGAGCCTAGTTCGTCAACTTGGTAATAATCTGAAGGAACCTTTTGAACAACACGGCAACCATACATTTGAAGAGATAACTGCAAGACATGGTTCTCCATTTCACGAGCGAGAACTGTTTTTTGCATCTGATTCCCATGTTCATAGAACTTTTGAATAACATAATTGCCAAAAACATCAGTCATCAATTGTAGTGAATTTGGCAGAATCTCATTAAAGACAACCTCCTTGTCATCACTGTTTGCAGTCTCAAGTTTTTGTTGAATGAACCGAGATCCGTGTTGGTCCCCGCTGAATTCGACTATATGTCCAAATATATCCTACATGATCAGAACGGCAAGAGTAGATAAATACTTTGAGTTCGTATTTTTTATTCTTGTTATTGCGAAATTCCTCTAAAAGCGGGCTCCTAAGATTCTGGCTGATCTCATCAAATCGGCGTGCGGAATTGGGATTGTGAAGAGCCGGCCCAAAAGGATCTGAATACGACCGCACACTTGCGCCATATTGTTCGTAATTACTCGCATGTCTTGCATGTATAGACAGTGGAAGCAAAGGATCACGCATTGTAGCAGGCGGCAGTCGTCCTATAAAATCATTGGTTGCGTGATGGAAAGACGGCTACCTTGAACTGATCGACCTAGTGGAGATGCATTCTGCAGTCGTAGAGGTGATATATTACCAGTGCCATAATAAGGAGTAGCACAGTGGAGCTCTCCAATAGGATCAACTGAAGCCGGTCGGATGAATCCTCGAGGACGGTAATCCATGTACCCACTGGCATAACCCGGGACATCAAGAGGTGGCGTATAGAGTGCATCGCCTGCATAATATCCCCGAGAATAAGCCGAATCTTCCGGTTCTGGAAGAATCGCTCGTTGAAAGCCATAATCTGGGTAATACCCAGCCCCCGATGCATAGGGACTAGTTACACTGTGACCATAACCACCGGCCAGGCCTCGCCTGTCGATACCATAGGCTTCATGGTCATCCTGGAAAGTCGGCATGAGATTTGGGGAAAATCCACGTACCGAGTTCATGCTCATTTGTTGTAGTCCCGCCAGCATATCTGCCTCATCCCCACGAGAACTTCGATTAAAAGCAAGAGGTGAGGCTCGTCCAGATGGATGAACAAAATTCTGGAGAGATGGATGAACTGGAGGTGTGGAACTTGCTCGTGGGGGAGCTTGCACCACTTCATAGCGAGAAGTTGCTCGAGTAGGAGCCAAGCTACTACCAGTGGTTTGCGCAACACCTGGAAAAGCTCTTTGTCGAATAGACTGCGAGTCTTCATCTTCTAAAGCACTATGGAGGACCGAACTAAGATGACGATCCTCATCATCTGGATTCGGTGCTGTAGTAAAGCGATGGTGGATTTTGGGTAGAGGATGAACCTCTTCAATGTCAAGGCTTCGACCGCGATGCCGGTCATCAAGATCACTGTATGCCGAGACACCGGTGTTATAAGAATCTTGAGCAGAATGTATTAAACCAGAAGCCTGTGCTCCGCTTGGCTGGCGTGAACGAGCTAGCGGGTTCAATGGTGATGAAGCCCGGGGGAATTCAGGTGACTATCATGATTAGGGAAACCCGACAAGCCCAGATACATTGTGATTTCCAAGCTCGATAGCACTACGTCGTTTGGCGGAGGCTGCGAGGGACCTTGAATTATCTTCCATACCAACTCCTGTGTCATTTCCCCAAGTGCCCTGTGGCAACCCTCGACTCCAACTTTCGAAATCAGCCGAGTTTCGATTTCGAGCACGGTTTTGGTCTTCAGGAAATCCACTGAGGACGTTTATGGTATCTGAGGGGAAGATTTAGTAAGTGAAGTACTCTCTAACAATACCATTCTTTGATTGACCGTCTCGACTTCCAATTGGCGCTCGAACGCTATTAATTGCCCATGGAGAAGATGATTTCTGAGGACCTTGCGGAACAGTAGCCCAAGGCTGCGAGTTTCGTTCTTCAAGCTGAGAATTGTTGCCAGCGGTAGATCGATTACTAAAGCTGTCCGCGAATCCGGAGGGCTAGTCCAGTCAGCAATTGTAAAGGAGTTGATGGATCCAGGGGGAAATATACAGGCCTAAAACGGTATACGTGCTTCCCACGTCACCGACAGGGAGATACTCAAGGGAAAAATACGACATACCTGACTAAGGGGCTGGGCCTTTAAAGAAGCTGCGTTTGGGAGAGACATTTGCTTGAATCGATCCCTGAATGTACGATCAAATCAATTGATTGGAGTTGTGTATGTGTGGCAGAATTATAGGTTTATCGACAGAGGGCGATTAGGCAGGCGTAAGTACCGGGGAAGAGGGCAGTCTATGAAGAATTAGACACAGAGCCAACCAGCCGGGGATGTAGGCATACTTATACAAATTCTGAGAAAGGGGATGGCGGCAGGAGTAGCTGAGCTGGAGCGTGAAATGAATTTACTGGGAAGTTTCAACAACGTGAAAGCCGCCTATTTTTCTGGCGATTGAAGAAGCTGCTGCCAGCCTAGCACGGTCTCGAACTCTGTGCTCACAACACAACGCTATCTCGATTCTGCTGACACGGGTTCAGGAGAGGATGCGGGGACTATACTACAAGACGTTATATGGGTTGGAACGGGGAGGTTTCAGTTCGACTTCTAAGCCTACACGCTTCACTAGGTCTGACACGTTGGGATGTGCTCCTGTGATCTCCGGGCCTGCCCGCTTGTCATTTCTATAGAAGACCACGGTTCTATTTTACAGCCTCCTAATTGCGTTCACTGATATGTATTGGCTTCAGGCTGCAGAAGACACAACCACGTAAATAGATCCAACTGCTTACCAAATGTGATTTTAACACACTTGATGAGATTCTGGCACATCTTACTTCGCCTAACGTCGGACGCAAAAGACGAGGATATAATGATCGGCGCTGACGATTAATGCAAATACTCAAGAGCAAACCGAGATGTCGCGTAGATGTGAGTATCCAAGTACAAGAAACGTTAGTTTCTCAGAATGAACTTTAGTGGCCCAAGAAATAAGGGTGCACGCATTGTCGCTGTAGCATGTTTGAGGCTATTAATACGTACAGTTCAGATCTTAACTTTCACATCAGGGAAGTGTATCCATTCTATTCAACCCGAAATCCTCCTTCTTCCAGCTGTCAGATCAGGCCTGGCAGGATATAGTGTAACCCATTGGTTCAGTGAAAGAACCTGCAATATCCTGAATAGCTAGAACACCATGAAAGGCGGGCGAGCAGATGCTCTCGCTCAGAGGTTGTATGATATCTGAATCCTTGCTACGTCTTGTGTTCTGTTCCACAACGTTCAATCTCTGCTCTTTCGAACCGATCTCCGGAACTTCCATTCGGAAGCGAATCTCCAGCTAATCCTTCAGGGACTACAAATTTGCTCGAACAAGAATTTCCCAAAATAGTTAGCTTTCGGTGAGCAAAATAAGGAGCTGTTGTCTACGTTTGTATTCAAAATAAGACACCGGTCCTCTCAGTTGATGGTTCTCCTGCAGAGGTTCCTCCTTCATCTGTCATTCATTCGTTCAGCCTCGATGAATACGAACCAATTATCTAACCGAAGCGGAGTCGCCAACATTTTTTCAAGTATGAGCAACAATACTGGATCTGGTCCAGTCGTATTCGGTTCAATCATTACTGTCCTCATTTTAATTTTCTTCTGCTTGACATATCTGGTCGCACTCAAGATTGTCAAGAAGCGTCAGCAAGCCCGGCAACGCTCTTTGCTGCCGGTGACGGAACGCCATTCAATCTTTTCCTTTATTCACGCCCGATCTTCGATGCAACAGGGGCTGCTCGTTCCAGAGATCCAGATCACATTCCCGGATGAAGAAGACGCGGATGAAAGACGGTATACTCCTGGCCGCGTGGTCGTGGTTCAGGTGGGCGAGAGTGGAGCCGCTTTTGTTGCGCCAATTCAATCTTCCAGTCCTCCTGCGTACGGGCAGTTTGACACCGTGGACATCGAGTCGATTGGCGGCCTGAAGGAAAAGGGGTACTCGTAACGCATGTCTTGCAACGTAGCATAGATATGAAAGTATCGACCTTGTAATTGTCTTTTGGACTCGAGGAAAGGGAGGGAGCAAAGGATAATGGAGCAACCCCGTACGTACTACCACTATTTTTGCATCACATAAGCAGTTTCCGCCCCCCATTTTCCGCTCACAGCGCCATGCGGAGACATTTAGTCGTCTTTATGGCTGTGAACCTAGTCGTCATTGCTCTTTTGGTCTATCTGTGCTTCAATCCGCTTTCCCTTCTCTTTGATGACGGCTCCGCGGACGCTATCCTCCAGCACGACCTTGTTGCTCCTTCTAACGCGACTAGCCTCATTCCGAAAATAATACACCACACTTGGAAAGACAATGAGATACCCGCCCAATGGAAAACATCTTACCAGTCCTGTAAGGATCTGCACCCCTCGTATGAATTCAAGGTCGTTTGTCCAGTAGTAGTTTCTCATTTTCGTTAGCTCTGGTCCGACGCCAAGTCGCGAGATTTTGTAGCACAAAACTATCCCTGGTTCCTGGAGACCTTTGACTGGTATCCATACCCGATACAGCGGGCAGATGTTATCCGGTATCTAGTGCTGGCTCATGAAGGTGGGGTATATGTCGACTTGGACGTGGTATCTATACCCCCATGTATCAAGCTCAGCTTTAGGAATGTACACAGCAGTTTGACTCGTTGCTGAGATTCGGTGCCTGGGCGCGCAGAACAAATCCAAGCGGCATCTCCAATGACGTGATGGGCTCCATGCCGGGACATCCATTCTTCCTCAAGGTCATCAAGAGTTTGAAGCATTATGCTCGCAACTGGCCAATTCAGTATCTCACTGTCATGTTGTCTACGGGGCCGCTTTTTTTGAGTGTGATATGGGTAGACTATATACGATTTGGCATTGCAGCGGAGGGCAACAGACTTCGATTGATAATGTCTGGAGAGTACGCGTTTGCCTGTTTTTAACTGATGCCCAGGAACTTTTCTCCTAATATATATGACTACTTTAAAAACCACAATGGATCATCCTGGCATGAAGGCGATGCGGTACTAGTGTTTTGGGTGTGCAGAGTCGTCTGTATGCATGAATGACAACATAGGCTGGCCAGCACTGGCTGTTACTTTTTCTAGCTGGTACTTTAACAGCAATGGCTATCTTTTATGCTATATGGTTTACTTGTTTCCGCACAAAACCTCCTCGTAGGTTATACAAACGCTTACGACCAGATGAGAGTGATGAGGAAACTTGCTGTTCCAGGCATGGTGATTAGGTTTGGGGAGTATATTGGACAGGGTACTGGTAAATAACATACGGAACAAGATGTAATTAATATTTCGGCTCCCAGTCTTGCTCTCGTTTCAGACGCCGTTGCATTTCATAATCATGCATATCTACAAATTCGAGTCTGTGGATTTACATGTCTCCGCGTAAATAACCATCCCACCGATTGCCATCGAGGACGACAGAAAGGCTTAGCATCAGCGGTCTCGAGTATTCAATCACCTTTAAATGGAAGTGTCTAAAATGGCCAAGTATAATGTGCTGTGCCAATAATCGCCAAGAATACAAAAACCTCGAATTAAGACATTGCGAAAATATATTGTACCAGCGAACACCGCCGTGCAAAGCTCCCATTTTGGCCTTGACGGTCAACTAGATTCTGGTTTCAAGCGTTACAGCGTCGTATGCCTGGTCTTCGTGTTCATGATGTCTCGCCTTCATCAGGAGGGTGATGTCAGCGTCACGAGGTACAAACAAGATACATAAATATGATATTAAACCATAGCGCCAGGAGTAACTCTATTCAAAGTCGAAATTGGTTTTCAAGGATATTGTGGGTGTTGCATTTTCCATTATTCCAGCACTTGAACGTTTTCTACCCGATTTTGTCCTTACCAGTTCCTCCATTTGTGATTGTTGAAAAGGTTCAAGGCTTGAGAGAGTAATTTTAAAGGCGTTTGGATTTGACGTGGCTAGCGTGACAAGGATAGCTGAAACGGTTGATTTGTCTTTGGTAGATGTTCTTGGCTTACTTGCGCATGCAGTGAGCGCGGGTAAGATGACGGCAAAAGCAAAAGGAACTAGCTGTCAACAACATACAAATCAATTTTACCTTTTTCGAAAGAAATGTTGAGATCTTCAAAGATGAGACCGACTAGTTCGATAAACCCTTCAGTTGGATGGCTCAATGGGTAGAGTGAAACGGTGGCAAGCAGATAAGGGAGCAGTCTATTGAATATTTCCGAGGCGATTGGGTTGCTAGACGCTGATCGAAGGATAGTCCGTGTACACTGCAAAGACACTTTCCAAAACTAGATAAATTAGCAATGCTTCGAGTGATGTACAACCTCACTCGAAGTGTATCCTTGCGAAATAGCATCGATAAAATCGGCAATAGACGAATCGCTAGATGGAAGCAATTTATCTCCAATAGTAGTCAACACAATCACCGAAACCATCAGCGCATTATGAGCTGCGTGAATACTGGCACTAGTCGGATTATATCTACAGTAAGAGATATATCCAGTTTACGTACCGATAACGTTGAAAATATGGAATAATCTGTGCAAGAAAAGTTCGCGTGAGTAATTCGAGAGGTTGTCGGGTAGCCGGATCAACAATAGATGTCGTGACTATATGTCTGCAAACGACCGTCAAACTGGAAAGGATAGGCGCATCCATATCTGAGCGTTCCAAAAGACCTGGAATAATCAGACTGCAGTATAAAAGTGCATACACGCAAACACATAGAGCACCGTATTGTATAAATCCACCTTTATAACAGATGGGAAAACTTCAATTATCTCGACAAGTGAATCCAAGCCTTGATATCCCATAGATTTAAGCGAGGCCGTCGGCGCCTCGATCACTGCATTGTAAGCTAAACGACGAGGTGAGAATTCACCGTGACTAGTTCGTTCCGTGATATCAAAATTCGCGCAAACAACGATATTAGTCAATCGCGCCAATTCAAATATTTGGTCGACATCTTGTGAGAAATCTAAACGAGGGTCCACGTCGACCTCTGACTTTCGTCTTGACCGAATAGGATGGGAAGAAGGATGTTCCACAACCAAATTCCTCGCAATTTTCAACACTACTTTTTGGAAATCGAGTCGTTGAGTAGAGACAAGTCGATATAACAAATCCATTGTTTCCGAGAATATCTCATCTTGGTAAATTTCAAAGCCGCATATAGAAGGCCGCAAGACTTTCTCATAGACATGTAATATACGAAGGACAGAATCGTCGGATGAGGCGACACGGTTTGTTGCGGTTAACAAGGTCTCGTGGCATAAACCAAATAGGATATAAAAAATCTTTCCAGGGCGGGGTGACGTATTTTCCGTCTGTATGTATTTCGAGCCCCAAGTTCCAAATGCTCTAGCGGCGATATCTGGCGCACGGTCAACTAGAGAAGCAATCGCATCGACCAAAACATGCCAAGATTTGTCATAAACGTGTAACAAGGCTTCATTTCCCAGTGAGATGTTTGGCTGTGATGACGATTCAGGCGAATGTGGACCAAAGCGGAGATTAGCGTAGTCTGCCAACGACTGAAGCCATAACAAGGACAAGTCTGAGAGATGTGGTCGGACGACATCTAGCAAGTGACGTTGAGTACAACTGGCAATCTGCAATTCTGCCCATGCAGATACCACGGCGAGTCTAAGCATAGTCTCTGCAGTTTCACCAAGGTTCCTCATTTCCCCGATAACAAGGGTTTCCGCTAAAATTAGTAAAACAAGCTATTTGAAAAAACAAACCTTTACAATTTTCAAGAGCTGATACCAGAAATTTTAGTATTCGGCCCATTTTACAAACATCCTTGACCACTCCACTAGCGATAAAGTCTGCACAAACATCGATGGCTCGAGCAGCGACATCGGCCGTTGAATCAGCGGAAAAAGCAGGTGTCAAAGCAGATCCAATTTGCGCTTGATACTGTTCCAATAAAGCCAAATCCTCAAAATCTGGATCCTGCACATTTTTAAAATTCTAAAGTTGAAAATAGTTGGAGAGGGATGTGGTACCCTGATTATATCTTGAAGGAGGACAACGCCTGCTAAACGAAGACCGGGCACAACTGCTGTCGAGGAATTAAATGCGATACGAACTAGTTCACCTACGCGAGTCACCAGGTTTTGGGGTTCGTTGCCAGGGTCCAGTTGCATTAAATCGGGTCTTTGTTGAGATACCAACTGGAGCACAGAATGTATACATTCCAAGGCGAAAACCTGGGTTTGCCAAGTATACGCAGTCGTTTTCCCTGGGTCCGTATCAATTGCAAAAGTAGCAGTTTCTTCATCCAGGGTAGGATCAGCTAATTCCTTTAAAGATTTCGCTTCGTCCGTGTTTGAATTAGATAATACTGTTTGACACTGGCGGATCCAAGCGACTGGTTCAAGATGAGCTGTTTGGTGGATCCAACTGTTGAATATCTCTTGTACTTGAATTTTATGAGTTGTTTTATCGAGGATATCCCAGAGGTGCCAATTTGATGGAGACGGACCAAATACATCGTGGGCGCAGCGGTTAACCAGTTGTTGCAGCGCTTTGAGAGAGGCAAATTGGACTCGCGCAGATCCATTGTCCACGCCCTCTTTTAAAAACGAGATATACTCGGCAATGTTTATCGCTCCAGGAACAAATAACGAAACTAATTCTTTTGTTTTGACGATTTCGACGCGGATACCAGGATCCTCGACTTGTTCGAGCTGGAAAATAAGAGTCTGGATGATTTTTCTGGCTTTGCTATTTTCCAAAAGATCAGGTCCCAGGACTCCCACTGTGATATTTAGACATCGAACAAGAGATCGAACAAGGGGCATCGTATAGCCTATATTTGACATTGCGATTTCGGCTGTTTCGGGGTCATGCGTATTTGAGGTGTAAACACTTGAAATGAGAGCGAGTGTGCTCATCAGATAGGAATTGAATGAAATTCCAGCAGATTCAACGGTCAAACTCAAACCTTCAAAAGCCCAAAAATGCACGATGGGATGCGGATCCCTACAGAGTGAAAATAAAACGCCAAAGATCTTTTGAAGGTGGAGGCCGGCCGTCATTGAGCCTGCGGATTGGTGAATGTATCCAAGGGCAAGCGCACAACCCGCGCGTGCTTCAGGAGACTGATTGTCGACGATTTGTTGGGTTAGATGTTGGATTTCTGACGAGACGAGTGCCGAGTCTCCCATGCTACAAAGAGCTCCCAAAGCCTCTGCGGACACAAACCGTAAAATAGCATCAGAATGCATTAATCCGACCTATTATTAGCAGATAGAATGCACAAAGGTACGTGAAGAAGATCGAGGGCGAATTCAAAGGTGCGGGTAGATTTTGATGTTTTTGACGATTTTAGCTTTTGTTTGAATGCTCTGACAAGAGCCACTGAAATATTAAGCAAAACCGCTACTTTTCTACAAGGATCTTTATCGAGATGCGGGGACGCGATGTAGCTAGCCAGTTGTTCTAGAACGCCTTGTTGGATCTTGTCTGTTTCTCGAGGGAATAATTGGACAAAGATGTCGATTGCAGCGTCTATGCTTGCTGTTTCTGGAGGAACGAGGGGGTGCAGTGTCGAACCGTCGGGCAGCATATTTAAAACGGAAGCGAAATCGTATTCTGGTGCTTGCAGGATGGGGGTGTAGAGCAGCAGCTCTGGGAAATTCTCGTCGAATTGCTGCGACAGCCAGTGGCGGGCAACGATATCTCTGTCTGACGTTTTGACTGTGTAATTGGAAACGGTGCTGGTGAGACCAAGGGACGGATCTTTAGTTGTCCAGATGGAGTCGAAAGTGTTTGCAGCGGCGGCCATGGCAAGGGTGCTTTTGTGGCCGGCAAAGACATGTACGGCGTCCATCAGGATGTCTGTTTGGCTGATGGGGGTAGCTGAAACGGAGGCGATTATTGCATGGCATTGAAGGAGACGCCTGTGGGTCATTGCGCGGAGTTGCGGGGGGGAATCTTTTGGGAGGCGTTTGCAGGAGGAGAGGATGGAGAGGATGCGTCTGGCGACGTCTTGGGTGAGCAGGGAAGAGTTGTGGGCGAGAAAGGTGAACAGGGACGAGAGAGCAGCTTCGCGAAGAAAGAGGGAGGGGTCTGAGGAGACAGCGTTCCAGAGCCGGAGCAGCAGGGGCAGGAGTGGTCTTGAAAAGGAGGGGCCGTTGCAGAGGAGAGCGGCGAGCAGAGTCCAGGCGACGCAGGAGTGGGTGTGGTCGTGCTTGCGCCAAAGGTCTTGGCAAAAGGCCATTGTGTCGTTCAAGAGTCGTGGGGAGGAGAGGAGGGGGTTGTGGCGGGCCATTGCGAGGATGACTGCGTAGGCGTGTGCGTAGCCGATGGCTCTTGCGGCGTGGAGGGGCGCAGGGCTGTCGTCCGAGAGCAGCCGCAGAGAGTGTTGGAGGCCGGCGGAGCAGGCGGCGAGGGGTTTCTGGAGG
>LXFE01000206.1:0-70368 GCA_001929475.1 Neolecta irregularis DAH-3 | reverse complement strand
CCGCCGTTAATTTCGGCTTGGTATTCTTGAATCAGGCCCAACGCTTCTTCTTTAGTCCGAGTGATGTTGTCCTGAATAAGTAGGAATTGGATAATTACGTACTTGTTTCCATGAACTAGGTCGCCGGCTGTCTTTATGCTTTACCAATAAATGACTTGCCCTCACGATCTGTGTCTTTCCCGTCGCATCAGGAAAATGGGTCTTTATGTATTCTTCAAGAAGAGCCGTGTCAGACCCGGGAGGAGGCTCCCATTTCGATTCCTTGGTTTCAACGTTGTAAAAGTACGGAAGGTTCTTGGACCGCGAATGACGAATTTCCCAGTCTCCTGGAAGACCTGTCGCTCCACCGGAATGGTTCTAGCAATTGAGCAGGGAATGCGGAGGGATGATCACCATGTTGTCGTGTGGTTCGATCCTTCCCATGAACCCAGACCTCCAGAAATGTATTGCTTTAATGAACAAGCCCGACCATACCAGCAAATTTGTAGCTCTGGCCATTTTACCCACTCTTCTTACTCGTAATCCTTCACTTACTTGGGAATGCTGGGATAACCTTGATTTTGCATTTATCGACAAACTTTTATCTTGCGGTATCTACCGCTCCCGCCCATCTGACCAAAGACCAAAAATATAATGACGAACAAAATTCCGACGACCTTGTACAAATCGCTGTAAATATCCTCTTTTCGTTTGCTGGCTTTGAGAAAATCGCAACTAGTAAACAATTGTCTGAACGTATACCAAAATTGCTAGACCTATTGCATAAAGAACAAGTATTTTATAGAATCGCAGACACTAACGAAAGATCAGGTCAACTGTTTTGGAAATTCTGGTTCGAGGGGCTACTTCACCCGAAGCAGTGCCCGTTTACTTTCAACACGATCGTTTGGAAAGGTTTTGGGATAATATATTACAGAGCGGTATTCTAGCGGGTGTTGACCGATTAGATGAGCCGAGTACCGGCTTGCAGACTATGACCTACATTATCCTGAACAGCTCAACGATCCCAGAATACGCCGACCGGCTAAAGGGAAAACTCGGATACATAATCGAAAAATGTCTCCAAGTAAATCCCAGTACCCTGATTCTTGAATTTCTTGCAGATATCTTGAATCGTATCGATGCCGAGGTTATTTCTACTCGAATATTGCTGATTATTAGTTATGGATGTATAGTGCTTCTCAATGGACCGACTCTTTATACACTACTCTTGCCCAAATCACTTTACACCACCCAGGTAGTTTTATTCAATGGCAGGTTGCTGATGGATTAGACGGAAATACGCGCTCACACCTCTCCTCCATCATTTCTATCATCCTTCGCCAACAGGGTCCCTTGTTTCTATTCAAGTCGCCTGTAACGCCCGAGCATAAGAAATTTGCTCTACTCACTGTATCCCTCTCCACAGTAAATATCAGATCAACTTTACCATCTCTGTCAAATCGTCTTTCACAATACCCCACACTCGCGAATCGTCTAGCTGCAGACTACGATATCTTGACCTCTGCAATACAATATCTCACCGACGACGAAATGGACATTGACTTTTTCGACCCAGATAGTCTTGTCAAACTCGGGGAAAATTTAAATAACGCGTTTGGCGATACAATCGAGTTTCTCCGAGATAGATGGGACGCAGCTCGACGAGCCGCTAGCTTGGACACAGAGTCAGTACAAATCGAATGGGATACCCCGTCGGGAATAATTCGAGACGTCGTTACCATTTCTTCGATTCGAAGTTTAACCTATTGGCTGAGAGAAGATGAGGGATTGCGGAGTCAAGCTTTGGGGATTATGGATATACTCTTGGATGTGTTTAATGAGGGTCTTGATCAAGGTATCGATTATCGTGGATGGGTATGCAGTGGTATCGAGGGCCTCATAATGGCCAAGAACGGCCGAGAAATATTTTTAAAAGAAAATGGGTGGAATGTCATTTGGAATGATTTGGAGAAATCGCTAGTTTCTAACGCGGATAGCCTGGATCTAGCGGAATGCCAAGTTCGCATTCTATCCCTGATCGTTGAACAAGGCGATATTTCTAGAGATGAATGGATTAGCGCTGCTCGTTTCGTGGTCGGGCAGTATGCGCAAAACCCCCAGTTTCAATTAAAACACAATCTTGTTCTTCTATCTTTCAAGATTTGGGAAAAATTACCTCGTCATTCAAAAATTCTTGAAAAAAGCTTGAAAAATGATCTTGTTGCCTTGGGAAATGATGTCCTTGATCAAACGAACATTAGCGATGATTGCCTACAGAATATCAGGAAATATATCTCGTCTTGATAAGACTGGTTTTATCAGTCTCAATTTCATCGTTCACCGCTATCGGTTTCAACCCGTGTTCCGATATTTCAACTAGCGCAAATATACTCTTGCACATGGCCCTCCTCCCGCCCGTCCCCTCCCAGATCTGGCATCTGGTTCAGCGTGACACTTTACCATTCATAGCCCAAACACCAAAGTCTCATCCAAGAATTTTCAAAGCCACCATCTATCGCGGATTCCCTGATTCGCCCAGAAACGCACCATGAGCTTGAACACCAAATCAACTCAGCCTGACCGAGTGGCGTCTGATGCAGCCCATATTGCCATTATTGCGGCTTCTCTGGGACTTGTAGCTGGAATCTCATCATGTCTTGCTTGGTTCCTCGGAAAAACAGGATTCATTCAACTGCCGCTCTTCATTTTTGCTTTATCAACGTTTCATTTTCTAGAGTATTGGGTCACTGCGAAATATAACCCGCTAAAGGCTTCCTCTGATTGTCCGTTTCTTTTTCGAAAGGAATTGATAATTAGCGTTTCTGCTCAACAATGGAAACGCATATAACACTGCTCAACTTGTCTCAGTAGCTGAAGCTATACTTGAAGCCAGATTCACCCCCTGGATAAAATCAAACACCATATTGTCAATTCTGGGTACAATATTCCCTTTACCCTTGCTAACAACGAGGTCTCGGAGCAGTTTTAATTGGTCAGTCCTTTCGAACACTGGCGATGGTCCACGCAGGTCATAACTTTTCTCATCGGCTAGCCTTTCAAAAGGCAAGAGATCACGAATTGGTTACGACTGGGGTCTACAAATTCTCCAGACATCCTTCTTACTTTGGATTTTTCTGGTGGGGCGTCGGAACCCAAATATTTCTCTTGAATCCTATTTCAACAGTGATATTTATTATTGTGCTTTGGAGATTCTTTAACGAAAGGATACAACGTGAAAGATCCGGTGTTTATCAACTAGACGCTGACCAAAGGTAGGCGAAGAGGAATATCTCGTCACGTTTTTCGGGGATGAATACATCCGATTCAGGACAACGGTTCCTACTCGGATTCCATTCATCTTTTGAGCTTTTTCAACTACAGGGCGTTCACAGGGCATACCATAATACAGGACATCACTTTGGAGATGTCATTTCAATAAACAAATTTTGATGCATCTAATCCCTGTCCCCATAATATATAAACTACAACTCTTGAATAAAGAATTTGCAGTCCCTCCCCCATTTAAACAGGCTTCGTGCATCGATAAACTTTTCTTCCCCATCACGATTAAATTTCTTCTTTTTTGGGTCAATCGATGTATAGACAGTCTGCAGGATATCGTATGCTTCCCGGTCTTCTTGGCTGGAAACCTTTCTTTTCGAACGAGCAGTCACACGGTTGATCGGTCTCGATAAGCCCTTGTTGAATAATAATTTGTCTGAAAGATAGTGCAACCAATAAATTGTAGTCTTTGGCATGAAGCTTTTCCATGGATTAGAATCAGAGGCAAATTGAGAAACGTGGTCATTCATGAAACGATAAATGTCGAATTGGTATTCACCTGCCCTTGTCAACCATTGGTCAATGAGTACTGAAACCTTGAGCTTTAAATAGTCCTTGATCAGCCATGGGATGATAAGCTATCGAGCCGATATGGTCATCACATCGGGCCCTAGAGAGTGTGTAGTCGATCAAAGTTATAACTAGTTTCCTATTCGTTGCTTGCCTAGATGCATCTGTCGATTTCTTCTCGTTCAAGTCGAGATTTGCGAAAAGCTGTTCTGTAGAATCATTACCTTCCTTGATCAAAATGTTGCCCCAGTGTAAATCTCGATGCTAAATTATTACTCAAGTGCATTGGAAGAGCATGCCTCAAATTCTCGTTCTTCCTCACCGCGCGCACAAATCTCAACTACCGACCAGAAGATATTCGCAGCCTCGACCCAAGTCCGAACTTTAAAGTTTTCCAAGTCTCGTCCACCGTGTTCGAGGAAAATTATGATAAACATCTGATCTTGCATATAAAAGGCTCTGCCTCAACATCATTTCGAAAAAAGGTATACCTGGCCTCTCATTAAAGGATTCATGACCATTGACCCACTCGTCCCAAGCTCTGAGTAGCAAATCGGGATACATCCCTTGAACGACGGACATTCTATGAATAAGCTCATTCGATTTCAAAGCAATGTACCCATCGAATTTAATGAATCCCTCTACATCCTTCATACATTTCGACAGTCTAACTTCCTGGAGAACATCCTCAAGCCTACAACTGTGCTCGTTGTCCCCGAAAGGAATTATTTTCAGCACCTGTGTCTCTCGAGTCTTTGTCGCGGGGAGAAGGAATACTTCGCTGTACGACGCTTCACCAAGCTTGGTGATCTTTTCTGTGAATATGTTGACATAGTCAGAAAACCGGTGAACTTGTTTATCGAGGGAGAAAGCGAGGAGGGCATCAAGGTCAATTGCAAGATCTTCCGCTATAGGTTCTGTAGATAGAGATAAAGGTTCTATTATCGAGCATTGTGATTTTTCCACTCCAGCTCTCAAAGGTGTACCGGGTGCTGACGACAAAAGGGGTAGACTTTCCGACCTTGACGATAATGAGGATGGTGTTTCCGGGATATCTTCCTGAGTGGATGAGACTTCTGTGTCAGAATCCCGTTTGGCACGAGATATGGGCGACTGTGAAGAAACAGAAACTTTGGGGGATTCAATAGGTGACGGGCATAAAATATTCGCCTGTTTGGTTTCGTTGATCTCAGAACCCGTTCTTTTCATCTCTCGCTTTACGGGCAGATTCTCCGTTGAACATAGTTTCGTGGTTAGTGCTGGACGCTTTCTGGAAACTCCAGACAGACGATTCGTCCCTGGATTCTCTTTATCGAACGTGATGATATCTCGAACAGTCTTTTTAATAAATAGGGTCTTTTTCCCATGTTTACTTGGAGTGACGACTGTATGCTGATGGACCGCCATCTTCGATGAAGCATTATCCACGGGCGTTTTATTAGTTATAATTGTATTCGCGCTTCTGGTGTCATTATCATTATTTTCCTTGGGAGAACTAAAATCCCATGCAAAGTGCGATCGCTCTCTTCTTTTTTCTTTGCCATACGTCTTGATCTTACGGTTCCATGGATTCATCTTAGCTAGTAGGTAGTTGGAAGACAGTCAAATGGGCAAAGTTCAAAGTTAGGCTAAAGTAAACAATAACAAAACTTCACAATGTAGTCACGTGGACCAGAAATAAGAAATTGATCAAATCAGCCATCAAACATTTACTCCACCCCGTTCAAGCTCTGTAAATGCTTCGACAAGTTGTGCAACTTGTACCCTCAGATCCTTGATCGCCGCATCCTTATCTGCGAGCCGGTCTTCTAGTGAAGATATCTTTTTTGCATGAGCAGATATCGAACCTTCCTGTTTTCGTATCATTTCTGTCAATTTCTGCACATCAACAGACACATATGGCTCCTGTATAGTCAACTCACAACTTTTTAAAGCAATATTGTACATTAGCGGGCCCAGAGACATTGTCGTTACGGGAGACCTTATTTGCCGTAATTTCCACTGGGCTAGACGCCTGTGCCTGAGCAGCTTTCTCGTTGCTTGGCTGGCCAAAGGAATTATGTCGCGGTATTTGAGCAACAATGCTTGGAGTGAAGCAGGCAGATTTAGCAGCAGGCCTTCCAGATAATCCATCCTCGTAAACCTGTTCGAGAGAAACAAGGATGGGATCGGCCGTTTTCCCCGCAAACCATTCACCCGCCGTCAAAGATGGCTCGTCACTGAGAGTGTCTGGATAAATATCGTCTTGGTACGTTTCAGACTAACTTTTAGTATCTACGCGAGGTTATACAAATGTTACCCTACGCGGAACATAGAAGCGGATTGGTTCAATGAGTACATCTTTGGAGGATTTATAGGCTCTTGCGATTTCGTTTTCATGGATCTAAAGTTAGTCATTGATGGCTGAACCAAGATACCGCCAGCGATCTCTTTGGCATGAAAGCCATTCCTCTCTGAGGATCGGTAGATTTGTAGTCTGCGAGGTAGCAGAATTCGTCGTTATCCAGTTCGTAATAGCGGATGTTTCCGTCTCTATATTTCATTAATGTGTCTCTTACAATTAGTAAGCACACCCTTTTCCAGCCAGGTAAAGAATCTTTGTGTCCGGATCCCAGAAAGGCATAGTAATCCCTGAAGATGAATCTAATTCGATGAAATCATGGCTAATCGGTCCTTTTCCTAATGCAGTAGTATCAAATAAGCCAAGTTGTCGACCGCTATATTTTCCAAACCCCGTCGTCGCAATTCGGTCCAAGTCTCCCAACCATACAACTCTTGAGTTTTTCGCTCCTTCGTGGCCTTTAGCTTCTTGAACTGGAGAAATCTGTGCTCGTGGATCGAATATTCTGATCATCTTATCGCGGCAGGTCGTAACTAGGAGCGACCCATTACGGTTAAATGACATTGACTGAATGATGTCTTGGTGTTTAAGTGTGATATTATCAACTCCCTTTTCGATATCCCAGAATTTGACACCATCTGTTGATGCACTTGCGAGGACGTTATTCGCAGTGGGATGGAACTGAACGAATCCTACTTTCCTAAAATAAATGAGATTATGACGAAATATATAGTCATGCCGCGAATGCCCAGTCAACTTCGCCATGGGCCTTACTTCTTCAAACACGTTGTCAAATATAGTGAAGTCATCTGGAACTTGCCAAAGGAAAATCTATAGCTAAGTCTACAGAATGGGCTCGCATTACCTTTGCATCCTCAGATCCTGATGCCACCAATGTATCCATAAAAGGCGACCAATCGGTATCCAACACAGGAGCAGTATGACCCTGAAAAAGAGGAATACTCTCCGGTATTTTTCCCGTCTCGTTCAGGGGGATTACTCCGAATGATCCCCCGCTGTTGATATTCCAATTGATTGAAAGGTAGGATGAGTTGCACTTAATTGTTGGGTCTCTATATTTGGCAGGAAGATACTTGAATCAAGTTTGAGTCCCAGGCATTTCTTGTAATTTTGACGTTATCGTAGCATTGTTCCTGGGAAATGTGAGATAGGAGGCATTAACCTTTGGGGATACTCGTTTGCTTGGTTGAGCGAATACATGGCCTATTTACGCTTAGCGAGAATGTGAGGAATAAGAATTATTTTACGGAATTTTGAAGCTCTGACGAACTTGCCGGACATAATCTATCTGGAAACTAGGGTTTTGGAAACGGAACAGAAGCTATGGTTGATAGGGAAAAGTGTAGAACGTGTAATATAGAGTTTGGAGTGATTGAGAGTTTGAGAGTTGTGCTGTTTTCTTTGTTTGGAACACGATGTGAGTGGTTCTGACAAAGTATCCCATCGTTATATTCTGATATAACGTGAAAAGGAAATTCGACCAACAATGGATCGCTATGTATATCCAAAATTAAGCTCCATGGTGGGGTCAAATGACTGCCGATAAGTTCAACTACAGGGAATGGGACGATAACACAGTTTTCATCATTCTCTTGACTACTACATCTAGAAATCGCCCAATTAAAGTGATAAATTATCTTCATAATATACAGATAAATCTCAATCACACCTTAATGGTTGGTCAAATGGCTGTTAAGAACGGAATTGGACATTGCGCCTCCACACTTGTCAAACATTAATGACATCCACGGTATTGAGACTCGCACGACCAGCGCTGTATCTCTTTTGGAAACCATTGAACTCATGAAACAGTTTTATTTGTGATCAACAAGAAAAGTTCCGCCCCGCTATCTATGCGTTCGATCATATCTTGAAAATGTGTTTACATCTGTGCTCCAGTCAGTGTCTAATTCGATTCCAGTGCATCTAAAATGTTGCAGGCATCAAAAATCCTCAATGTACCTGTTTACGTAACCACACAAAACAACAAGGCATTGGGAGAAATCTGTTCCGAACTCGATATTTCTAATGCAAAACTCAAGCTCGATAAAACCTTGTTCAGTATGCATACTCCAGAGCTTGAAGTTCGTAACTATCACATATTCCTGATATCAATGATAGTAGAGAGCATTACAGCCCAAAAGTAGTGTTGCAATAACCGGCATTGAGTCTCATGTTTGCGTGTTGCAAACAACCCTGGACCTACTGGCACGGGGACATCAGGTTTATGTTATATCAGATGCAGTAAGCTCCTGTAATCGAGAGGAAATCCCTATCGCAATTGCAAGAATGAGACAAGCAGGTGCAAAGATCAGTACCAGTGAATCTTTCGCATGTCTTTGTGATTTAATCAACTGACAAGTAGTTGTACGAATTAATGGGCGACGCAAACATACAAGAGTTCAAACAGGTCGTAAAGCTAGTTAAAGAAACCAAAGATGCTACCCGAGAGTCGCTGCAAGCATTGTATTTGGGGTCCAAGATATGAATATTTTGAAAGGCTTATCCACCGAGCCATCGATTTCTGTCTTATTTCTTGAATAGGCTATGAAATGGAAAAAGAACAATCACCCTTCCTACTTCCCACTCATCAAGATCTTCCATTTTCTCCCAATTCAAATTTCCAAACCGGAAAGTGAAGAAAACAGGCCTGCAAAATTGCAGAGCAATTTCTGCAGCGCGTAAAGAAAGGAAATCAATTTAGATCCAATGAAACGCCCCCGCAATGCTTTTTGAGCGCGGTTTATATTCCCCGACATTTCGTGGCAACGAGTTCATACTTTTCAAACCCTTCAACCCAGGCCCAGTAATTTTTGGCTCAGGCTGTTGCGTGTCTGGTCGTTCAACTTCTAGAGGGTTCTTTGAACGATGAGATTTAAGAACCTTCATTGCTCTTCGTTGAGAGACCTCGTTTTCAGCAGACTTAAGCCGACATTTACCGGCGACAACTTCAGCTACTGTTGGTGATTTCTCTCTACTTGTAGTGGCAGATTTTATCCAAGGACTTGTAGCGCCGGAGAGAGGTGATGTTGATTGGGAATTGTGTTGAGTCTCAGTATGTGCAATGGAAGAACTGGTTGATCGTGGAATAAAGATTGTAGCTGTAGACTTTAAGGGCTTGTATACTGATGCAGGCGATTTGAGAGATTTGACCAGCTTAGTTTCGGGAATTGATCTACAAGATTGATACTTCGAAGAAGTTTGAGGATCCGCAAGTAGATCGCTATCTTGCAAAGACTGCTGAAAAGTGACGCGTCTTTCAGGATCTTTCCTTTGTGGTTGGGACGTGGGCAGTAATGAATAGGAGGCTTTGCAAGGTTTCAACATCACAGTCGATTCGCGATTTAATGTGTCAGGCAAAGACTCTGGCGATGTACATCGAGTCGTTGCTTCTAGAGAGGTTACAGAGCGATTGGACATTGTTGACCCAATATTCTGATAACAGCTCGAATCATATTCGACAGGGCTGGGACTCAGTGAGTGGCTGTCCTCAAATTGCGTAGCTTCCATTGATTGATCAGCAATACAGGCCGACCCATCCAAATCAATTGCAGGATTGAACAAATCGGAAGAATGAACATCAGCATCGCCTTCCAGAGGCTCCGTTTCAATCGGGGGCTTTGGTTGCCTTTTCAGAAGAACCACTTCGGCTTCAGGAAGTTCTGTCGGAGTCACACTTTCAATGATTCTCTTAGGCAAATTGTTTCGAGCTGGCTGGGAGCGAGCAAAAGGAACGTCGACTTTACATGACTCGATGCGGAAGCTACGTCGGACAAACGAGATTTCGCATCGAAATTTAGCGAAAGCTGAGTTCCCAAGGAGACACCCAACGTGATGACCTTCAAAATTTGGAAGAGACAAGTCCTCAACGACGACGAATTCGATCATCAGTTTTGCGACTTTGGCATCAATGTAATTCTTCGAAGCACCAAGAGTTGGAGCATTAGGAAGTAAAACAGCCAGCAGTATACGACCGAGACTTTCCAACCCATCCACAACTTCGGGCTCCTTTGTTGGGATGATCCACTTCTCAAGACCATAACACTTTAGAGTTCGCAGCTCAATAAGGCAATGTGGGGTTCCAGTTGAGAGGACAGTATGACCCAGTCGATCAAATATTGGCGGAAGCCGTTGCTGAATACTTTCGAACCACGTACGAACCACCAACGACGATGATGCAGAAGCGGGTGTGGGTCCATGCAAAATAGCCTTAGCAAAGCGAAACCGTGGTGGGTGTGACAATCCGAAGGGTGATAAACAGACCGCGTTTTCTTCAGAGCTTTGGTTATTTTCCATACGAGTAATACTTTTAGACTTTCGTAAAAGGCTTTCGCAAGTTTCTACAGTCGTCTTTGAAGGGGTTTCATCAGAAAATATCGAGACTAGCGACCTTTGCCGCCCATTTGTTTGATTTCTATTGAAGGATTGGTGAATTTCAGGAGTAGTGCAAGAAGAGAAAAGCGTTTCTGAGTTCAAATCTTCATCAAGAATATCCATCAAATGATTCATTTGATCACCAAACAAAGGGTATTCTTCATCCTTTGCTCGATGTAGTGGTTTTACTAATTGCACACAAGGACTTTGTGCACGCGTGAAAGGGAAAGCATCTGCGCATTTAATTTCTTTTTAAAGAAATGAAAGCATACCAAATGAAAAGACGCTCTGTGACTTTCCCAGACTAGTTGAACATGGGGCTGAAAAGGCCCTTCGTGGCGAAGATATCGGATCAAGAGGCTTTGGCCGCACCATTGGTTCCGTCCATAAGTGGCGCTGTTCAGACAATTTTTCGTCCAGAGCGGTATTTTCTAGTTTGTCTGTAAACTTGGAGTGATCGACACCAGCCATATGATCCTCTGTAAACGGGTGCTGAGGGTGATGAAAGAGCGATGGCATGGATGGCATTCCTTGGGAGGGCCACCGTCCAAGACGGGTTTGAAGCCCTCCGGGCTCTCAAGTCGTTCTTAAAAGAAAATTATCTCGACTGGTTTGAACACCGGGAACAATGGTGTGAGTGTGGCTATTGCGGTCCTGTTCAAAGACACTGATCACGCAAAGAATCCCTTTTAGAGTCAAAGAAAACGAACTTGACGACTGCTGTCGGAACACAAATGATCCACTGGCAATTTGCTGTTAATAGCCTTCTAAGGCGGCACGGATCGCGACCGGCAGATGGGAATTGCAATTTAAACTGGGAGCGGAATCGGAGAAAAGGTATTTCTAGGTGGTTGTCGAGGAAGCCTCGTTTGAAATCCTTCCGGTTTCAAAATACCACAAGGTGTGTCGCACGTCATTGAAACGAAGCTTGACAACATTTTCAACATACTTGATAGAATATTTAAATGTATCCTATTCATGATCTCTCCTGGAGTTATCTAAGCGAGGCTTGAAAGAGAGGTAGTTGTAAATGTTAGGTATCAGTCTGTTTGCGCAACTCCTATGTGTCATGTTATATTTGTATTACCAAGAATTAAACAGAAGTAGATGCGTCCAATGGTCTCGACCCAATCAATATGATGCAGAAATCTAAAAAAAATTCAAGGCCAAGCAGACTAATTATGTCTTCTCTTTTCTTGTAACAGATATAGCTCGCCTAGTATCCTAGAACGTGGCGGAAGGTTTGACCACGGTCTTCGCCTCTTTTGAACAATACATATATATGATCTTAATTTCGTCTTCGATAGCTCCTTTCTTGGTTCTCTTGACGACTATGTTGATACTTCTCTTCACCGTATATGCTAAGCTCTATGTGGCTTCTTTGATTGTGGACAATATGGCTCCTGAAGCCGTACGGGAAGCTAGAACTAATAATTTATCTGATTCGACGTTGAAGATACATCAAGCCCTAACAGAAATATCTCCAAAGTATCAGGAAGGTGTCTTCGAAAATGTTCAAGCAGCTGTCCGATATTATGAAATGCAAGATAAAGTCGTTATAGATAAACTTTTTCGTCTGGGTAGGAGACAAGATAATTCGACAATGGGAAGGCATCAAGATAACCAAGAAAAAAAATCGCCAAGCCAAAATATTGGCAGTTTTCCCACTATTGAACCGAGCGTCCGTTTAAATGACGATAAAGTTTCATCTGCGGGAAGGCACGAAGGTGGTCAAGACAACAAAACGTCAAACGAAAACAATGACAATCCTGCAATTACTGAACCGAGCGCCCCTACGAATGACGATAACAATGGCGATACAGCTGCACCTCAATCACAGGTGATCACCAAGACGGTCACTGTTCCCGATCTTCAACATCCTCATCGTACGATTACAAAGGTAGTCGTGGTTACTGCTACTCCCGAAGCTGGATCTTCAAAGGGAATATCGAAAGACAACCCGACTCTACAGAGTACTGCATCGCTATCTGTTAGTTTACGCCGGCCCTTATTTCTCAGTCTGACTCTTATTTCGGGATTAATAATGGGTCTCTGATTGGAGAAAGAGGATTGTATTTGTATTGGGAATTGAGAGGGTTCATGCAACTATAAAGTATCAATTTTATTTGTGGTCATTAAAATTACCTGGGGAAATAAACATATATCTCGGACTGACAAACAACTCCCAATTAATTTTCCATTCGGTCGACAAACTGAAGGTCGGAAAATGCATTATTCTCTTTGCTCCATGTGAACGAGAGAAGGAAGCGGACCTGGATAATGATACTTGCTCGAGAAATGAAGAATTAATCGTTGAAACAAGTGCAAGAAATATTGGAATAAATTCAATTCCGCAGTTATCAGATGAAAGCCTGCACCCTTATCTTCAGTCAAGTTCAACAGGCCTATCTATTTGGGCAAATGTCCAGTGAATTCTCCATTCAGTTGGAATATTGTAATGTATCGCAAGGTAAGAGACCACAGTCACGTGGGATTTATACTGATATGTAATATGACCATTTGTCAGGGACAACTTCAGTCCTAAATTGTGTAATATCCGCCGTCGCATCTTTTCGGAGATAAAGGATCTGCAGAGATTTGATAGAATATATTCTCTGCCAATCGTGATAGCCGTGTTGATATATTCCAATAAGCATAGATGCTTCGACAGATTCGAATCAGTTTAACAGTTCTTCAATGATAAATTGGGGTCACGATCCCTTTTCAAGCTGTCGGATTAATGCCACATCCAGCAAAAGCCAGCGCTGTTTTGAACATGACCTGAAAGGAGAGGTTTCCCTACTGTGGTAGTATTAGGTGGCAAATATTTTAGCGACCGACTGCGACTGTCACGGGGTGTCAACCCAGTTTGTTGATTTGACCCTAGTTTTTCTATGATTTACAATACAATCCTCGGATCACTCGGTTCAATCTTAACCTTCAAATTCTTCTCTGGGTCTCTTCAAATCACTCTCGTCCTGGGCTTGTTCTTCGTCATCCGCTCCTGGCAGAGTTAGTTCTTCAGCTTTTGTTTCCATAGTTCTTGGGAACCCATTTGCGGTCAAGTAAGGAAATCCAGGGAAAGAATCTAGGCCAGACAAAAAAATATGAAATCTAGAATCAGATCTCCAAATATAACGAGTGGCATACATATTTTCCTTTTTTTCTTCCGCGTAAATCTTATCGTAAATATGCTTTTGCTTGAAGGCTTCTATTTGATCATCATGCTGATCAAAGTCGATCTTTTCTCGCCCGTTATCAGTTGCTTTTTTATTATATCCCTCGAAGATAGGTCGCTCGAGAAGCAATCCGAGACCCGGTGCCTTTGGAATAGCAAGCTTGGGTGGCCTATAGGCTTCTGAAATTCGATTTTCAGGACAACCAGAACGAACTATCATGACGACCATGGCCACCATTTTCCGAATTTGATGGAGCATAAATGATTGCCCATGGATTTTGACTGAAATCCATTCTGTGTCGTCAATGTTATGGGGATCAGAAACCTATCGTCAGAGCTTGATAGGATAAAATAGACACAGTAATCTTTTTCATAAATCTCCTGGCGCTTTCATTACGATATTCCATCCCGACGGTGAAGTTATGAAAATTATGCGAACCCAGGTACTGCGAGAAACCATCACGAACAATTTGCATTCGTTCAGGGGTTATGCGAAAGGTCCTTTTCTCTTTCATTTCAAGCTTCCGAATTATCCGCTCTCTAGCATTGACTTGATGGGTTTGTGTTCCGTGCTCTTCCACAGCGGACTGGATACGCGCTTCTTCTGCTGCTATCTCTTCCTCACTTATCTGAAGAATCTTTACATCGACCTGGTCCCAGAACTGACTTGTGTCGTGTCCACCCCAATTCTGAATCGGTTTTCCGGCATCTTTGTTTTGTGAAATAATAAACTGAGCAAAGGTTGAGGTTGGTCTTGGAGGAAGAAATGAGTGTGAAGGTAACAGATATTCATATACTCGAGAATCGCAGTTTGTGTGGCAATTGAATGAGCGGATTGATGGGGTAAAGCCCCACAGTCGAATTGTCGCTGGAAGATAAGAATTGATTTTTTCCAGAATGTCAGCATCCTCAACAATCAATTTGAGTGAAATCAGATTCCCAGCGGCATGTACACCTTTGTCCGTACGGGCAGATCTTTGTAAGGAAGACTAAAACGTTTAATGTTGTTATCAGTAATTGCAAGATCACCTTCCTCGGATCGTCGGAATTATCTTTTGAAATCGCACCAGCTTTAACGAAGGCATCAAATAAATCCCCCTCGATTGTTCGATTTGGGGGATTGAGTTGCATCCCATGATACCCAGTTCCGCAGTATCCGATCAAACAAGCGACTTTTTTCTTTGGTCGCCGTGGTTCTCTCGGAATGCCATAATCTTCTCTCTTTGTTCTCTTCTGGTCCCAGTTTTTTACCCAGTTGTCTCGACCGCTGGGCTTTCGTTTTTTGGATTCCTCGCTTGTAGAGCCTGGAAAGCCGGAATTGATGGAGGCATCGTGTAGACCCTGAGAAGAAGTAGTCGCTTCAGGCTGTTGAACAGGCGGGATAACATTTTCAGACGCTATTGAGCGAGATATTAGTTCATCTTCTGTTGTCATAAGATTCTTTTATGGTGGAGTTTACAAAGTGGAAAGACTCCCGACACATTTTTTTCCGGGTAGATATTTTTTGTAGAGGTAAGATAACTGCAACCACCATGAGGTCTTTGACGGAAGAAGGTTCGAGTTTATTCGGGATATAATTTGACAATTTAGAAACCAAAACTTTATTCACAAAGCTTGCACAATAGTATGTCTACCTAATATCGATCTAATGCCAAAGTATTGGACGGAATATCACCCACCTTATCGATAGGCCAGATGATCCCCATTGTTTCCGTCTCCAGAAAGATCGCGTATACTACGTCTCGTATGCGTCTCTTTCAGAACCCAGTTAATAACAGCGAGCGCATCATGAAAGTCGCAACCGCCGTTGCTCGAGCAAATCTTCTTTCACTAGGAACGTGTATTGGTAAATTCACCAAGAGTGGGAAGTTCAAAATCCATATTACAGCTCTTGATGTGATATCACCTTATGCAAAATACAAGATTTGGGTTAAACCAAATGGAGAAATGCCTTTCCTCTATGGAAATCACATCTTGAAAGCCCATATCGGGCGAATAAGTGATGACACACCTGAACATCAAGGAGTAGTGATTTATAACATGAATGATTCTCCATTGGTTAGTAACATATATACGAGAAACTGACTAATATCCAGGGAATTGGAGTCACTGCTCGATCAACAGCAGACTCTAGAAAAATTGAACCTACAGCAATCGCCGCATTTCATCAAGCAGATGTCGGCGAATATCTAAGAGACGAAGATACTCTGTTTTGATCTACTATGCACGTCTTTGTATTATAAACAATGTTCATCAAGTCTCTCACTTCCGTCCTTTTTTTTTCTTATTCTTAATGCTTCCTCCAGACAATACAACAGAAGGAGCCAACTGTAAACCTGAAGATTCAACAGGTCCACCTTGAGTAGCTCCGCCCGGGCCATTTCGTTTGGTCTTCTTACCCTTGGAATAATAAGAACTTCGTTCGCGCTTCGGTAGCCATCTTTCCGGGTCAATTTCCTTTGACGGATCAAGGTTTTTGGGCAACAATGGCTTTCTTTTCTTTTTCTTTTTCTTCTCAGATTCAAAAGTACAAGATTCGGCTGGTCGTTTATGCGATTCGCTGAGAGGTACGCCAGCCTTTTCGAGTTCTTCAACATCTATATCCCGAGTAAATGATTCAACGGGCGGTAATCCCTCGACGTACTGTAAAGTGCGTTTAGGATCAAGAAATGAATATACTGCAACAAGTCCTGCTATTGCACGCTGATCGCCTGGGATGAGTCTAGCTAGTGATTTAAAATTCGAAGCGATAGCTTGGGCATCTTCTTTGTTGCCGAACGAAATCGCTTCATTTAGTTTGACAAGTCCGGCATATTGAATCAGGTCTAGATGCTCGCCTGACTTGAAAAATATCAGCTAATGCATATCTCAAATACAAGTGAGCTTACATTTTTTCCGACCCAAAAGCGTCGCGCCTTTTCCAAAATATCTAGAGAAGCAACTCTATTCCCAATTTTGTCGTACAATGCAACGGCTAATCCCACAAGTCCGGGAATATATTTCTGGTCATCTGTGAGGGTGCACAATAGTCTTTCCAGCGTTGAGACAGCGTTCATCCGTTTTTTATATTGTAATTTTAACTGGATGGCCGCGAGAGCGACAAAAATATTGCCAGGTTCTTTTTCCAAAATTTGATCCAAAGATTTGATGGCTTGTGAAGGTTTATGCATCTTTAAGATGCTTATGACCATGGCCATGTCTTCCGAGTGCTGAAATCTGTTAGCTGCGTTTTTCGCTAGTCGAGTTCGTCCAGCTTGCAGTTTGACCGCAAGTTCATTTCTTTGAAAAAGATGGGACTGAAAACAGGAGAGTTTGAGATCTGGAAATGTCGTCTTTTCGCGCTCAAATAACCGGAATGCGAGATATGGGTTTTCTGAACCTTGTGATGCTAGTTTGTTGTTACTGATGATTGCTTCTGTAGTTGAGTCTAACGATCTATACACTAAGTTTCAAGTTCTTCAAAGAGATGCACTCGTCTTGTAGTACTGCATCATAACCGGCTAGGCTTTCTGCATGACTGCCAAGAATCTGATTCACATATGCAATTTGTGAGTTGATGGGAGCTAGTTCTGTTTTCATGTCAGACAGATCGAAATCGAGTCTCTGGCACAGATCTCCAAGTCAATGATAGAGTCCAGTATAATAATACATACCCTTAGCTTTATCAAGAAGCACCCTTGCAGATTGGAAGCTGTTTTGGGCGATGTGCAGACATGCTTGATTAAAGAGATCTTCATGACTAACTGATGGCTCCGAAAGAGTTGGAAATTTCGTGATTGACTTGTGATTCCAGGCCAGGTTAGCAATAGTTGCTTTTGAGTTGATAGCAAGATCAGAGTCTTCGTTCGAAACCTGAAGGTTAATAATTAATTCATAAGAAAGAAATACTTCGGCTTTTCCTGCTATCAATTGAGCGTATATTGCAGATGCCTTTTCAAAGCTTTCGGCTTTGTATGCCTACTTGTGAGTCTACGTTTAACATCCTTGGCGATACCATCTGAGCTTTGACGTGGAGTAAACCTCGTCCTGGCCCTTCAATCGCTTCCAAGTCCTCACTTCTACCCAGTCGATAAAGGCAGTAGCCTTTGAAGAGCTTCCCAGCTGGGCCCGATATGCGTTCCGTTAGAGGCATCGCTGCTTCATATTTATCCAATTTGATCAAAGCGGTAACTTTTGCTTTTAGCGCTACTTGGTCCTCAGGTTTTTGTGCGAGAATTGACTCGGCAAGTTGAAGGACTTTTTCATGACTATCAGCTGATCTGGCAAGAGATAACTGGGATAGAAGATCGGATAGCTTTTTTGTCATGGGGTTATTGAAGGTAGTGGTGGTGGTGGCATTAATATGTCTCGCTGAATTCACTTTCGAAGTCCAGTCTCTTCCTGGATATCAGACCTTTGAGATGATTTCCTTGATCAGCTAACTTGATCATGGTTTCATTATCGACAGAGCTACAGATTCCAAATCAGCGAGTGGATTATAAACAGTATTCACTGTGCTGAACACTGGGAACAGCTGGAGCGATGTTCACAAAGTTTCATTTGAGAACCACTCCTTCTCCCAAATGTAAACAGCTATAAATAGATCCGCAAAGTCATTGCGCAGCGTTAACTTTTACCGCAGATCCATAGTATGAGGAGGCAAACATATTCTGCTGAAAACATATATTTCAAAGGTGTTTTACAAGGAAAACTCCGATTTGTCATTCTCAATTCCAACCATCCATACGGTTCCTTGAATTCGGATCGAACTGAATGATAGAAGTTTTCTTAACAATAAAGGAGTGAATCTCAGTCTAGAGCTAGAATAAGCGTATTGCCTATGATCCAAAGGGGTAGTGCAAACGCCGCAAATTAGGGTGCAAAGGTGTATAAATAGCAGAAGCCCCCCCGCCTACTCACCATCTATCAACCCTTCGAACTTTCCCAGTCCCCTTGCGTTATCTATACCACAATCATGGAGTCTGCACGTATACCAGATGAGTGTATTATATGTATGAATACACTGGATTATTTAATGCCGATCTCCTCGGAAGAAGAATCCGGAAATATAAATTCAGTAGAAACGCATGAAATTGCACATTTAAATTCTTGTCCTCATATGGTATTATTCACCTTTACTGTACATGTCGGCTTATCTGACCGGCCGGATAGTTTCATCTTTCTTGTTTGTCGGAATGGTTGATGGTAATCGTCCTCATTAGAATGATTCTTTCACTAACTGATGTGGTCAGGTCGCCAATACTTGCCCTTTGTGTCGTCAGGCCTTCCAGCGTGTTGATGTATCGAAAGTGGTCCACGGTAAATATCCATAATGCGGAAATATTCATTCTGATGTTCACAGGCTTTATAGATTATTTCTTTCCTGTTGGCGATATCCCAAAGAACGTTGATACATCTGCTTTTCGTCAGACCCAACGTTGTCATCAATGTGGCCAACTTACAAGGGAACAAGAGGATGATATTTTAATTTGCGAGGAATGCGAACATACGTACCACGTTCACTGCCTAAATATCCATGAGGATGTCGATCCGTTAAATTGGTTCTGTCCGGCTTGTACTGATATGGGTGCTGCTCAGAGAAGAGCTGAACAGCACGCCGAATCTGCGCAGATAGAAGAGTACCGTCAAAGACAACTGAATCATAATCAAGTGGAAGCTCCCCCACGCGGAGCTGCTTTTATTCGATTGGAACGTGAACATTGGCAAATCATGCGAGATCGGGCGCTCGCTAGAGTCATGCTACTGGAAGACTTTGAAGAATCACAAGAAGATACGGCTGCCTCACGACAACTACGCCGCCAAAGGGAACAGGAAAGGCGGATCTGGGAGGCTCGTGTTCAAGCTAGCGAGCGCAATATGGGAAGAAGATTTTATAGCACCACCAATACGGTTCTTCCCACTCCAACCGAATCGCCACCATTACCGAAGAGCACTGAAGAAGTTGTTCAAGATGATGCATGGAAGATGTTTGAAGAAGCAAAACTTGAAGCCGACCGGCCTTCTTCTTCAAGGAAACGCAAGATTATGGACTCCGTGCATGAGTCTTCCTCCCAAGCAGCAGAACCATCTCGCAAATTCAAAAGACCGCGGTGTAGAGAAGCCAAGGATCTTCGAATGATCTCCCATACTCTTGAAATTCCGGAAGCTAGAATATCGTCGTCTAGAACGTCTACAACAGAAAACACAAATGCAGATGTCGGCACTGGATCGAAGTGGTTTTTGCAACAACTAGTCGAGGAAATGCAAACACCAGTGCATTCTGATCTCTCTGATATAAAAATCTTTCCGCCTCTCACATTGTCGACATCACCGCCTCCACCACCTTCTTTGTCACCCATCTCAGATCAACCATCGCCCGGCCGCGATAGAACACCTCCACCAGGACTTTTTACTCCACCTCTCAGCTCTCCACGCGCTCAGTCGCCGGTTTCGACGATTCCCTATGAAACTAAATGTATGGTCCACGAAGTCGTTTCATCCGCTTTAAAACCATTTTATCAAACTCTGCTCACCAAGGAAAAGTTCGTTGAACTGAATCAGGGCATTTGTCGAAGATTATATCGTGAGGTCGAGGCTGATGCCGATCTGGTTCTAGAAGATCGGGTTCACGAAGAAGTTCATTTCGAAATTATGCAGATTCGAAACGGCGATTCTTGATTTCAGTTGATGGTTTTGCATGTAGAATAACTTTGGCATTGGCTGGTGTTTCATTTGTGTGGCTGTTTGGGAGACGATGTATAACTTATGATTCGTACGTAGTCTTACGTTCTCAGATGTGATATACTTGTTTTTTGGACTTGTAATTTGTATCTCCTTGCAGTTTCCAACTCCTCAGTGTAGGTCCTTGTGTCGGTAATCTAACTCTTGTTTTCCGTTTCGTGTAATCTTTCCGTCTATTCGATACAGGGACATCATTTTGAGGATTCTCCTTCACTTGATCTTTTTGACGCTGAAACAACATTCTAGTTAACGATCCGATAGTGGAGGGAGATGTAGTTCTCGATTTTGCACCTAAGTTGTCTGGATTATATCCGCGCTGAAAAGCATTGATCAGCTGCACTATAGGAACATCTTGATATCCAAACTTCTCCAAAATAAACCTGGCCGACCCCATTGGTCCTGCAACAAAAACAACCCACATAACCGACAGCGCCAAGACTAGGAGTGCAATCCCGTAGAAGTACAGAGTACATCTTAATAAGTTCATGACGGCGAGGAGAGTTGTGGTTACTGGACTCGGACTGGTTACACCCCTAGGAGTTGGTGTCTCGAAAACTTGGACTCGACTGATTAATGGGGAATGCGGGATTGTTTCTTTGATCGGACGAAATGGGGATGACAGGTATCGGGAATTATCAAGTACGATTGGTGGTGTTATTCCACTTGGAAAGTATGAGGAGGGTGGGTGGGATTCTTCAAATTGGTTAAATCCTGGAGTAACCATGTCCAAAAGAAACTAGCCTGACTATTGAGGATGATAGGAGAATGGCTATGTTTACCCAATATGCTATATCTGCGGCAGAGCAGGCACTCGATGATGCTGAGTGGAAACCTTCTAATGATGAACAAAAGGATCGGACGGTAAAATATTTTTATCTCTTCAATGCTTACATTAGGGGGCTTGTATAGGTTCAGGGATAGGTAGTTTTGATGATATTGTATCAACCGCCATTGCATACGAAGCAGGAGTGCGTTTTCCTGCTTGGTATACTGGGCTAACATCGGAGGGACCAAAGAAAGTTTCTCCAATGTTTATTCCTCGAATTCTCATCAACATGGCAGCGGGACACATTTGTATGCGTCATGGATTCAGGGTTCACAAACCACTGCCTAACCCATCCTCCTGATCTCATTAGGGACCTAATCATGCAGTGTCAACAGCATGTACAACCGGGGCACATGCAATAGGAGATGCTGCTAGATTTATACATTTTGGTGATGCAGATATTATGCTCGCTGGGGGTTCAGAAGCTTCTATTTCGCCCTTGGCTATTGCAGGATTTGTGAGGTGTGTCCTTTGCCCCGCCAAAAGGTAATCTAACTCCCTAGGGCCAAGAGCCTTGCAACAGAATGGAACGATCGCCCTCAAGATGCTTCCCGTCCATTTGACAAGGCAAGAGGCGGCTTTGTCATTGGAGAAGGAGCTGGTATAATGGTCCTTGAAGTAATCCATACATATTCATCCCTCACTGACATGAAGGAGCTTGAACACGCAAAGAACCGAGGTGCTCGGGTATACGCTGAGCTTTCTGGATATGGAGTTTCAGCAGATGCTTATCAAATGACGGCTCCTCCAGAAGATGGATCAGGCGCAATTCTTTCCATGGAAAGAGCACTTAAACATGCGGGGATTCGTCCTTTTCAGGTTGACTATGTCAATGCCCATGCTACATCGACAAAGTTAGGTGATGTCATTGAGAATCGCGCCATCAAGAAAGTACTTCTATCGGACTTTGGTCATTCAAAGCCAGAGGATGTCAATATTTCGAGCACAAAAGGGGCAATTGGTCATTCATTAGGTGCTGCTGGTTCAATCGAGGCCATATTCTCTGTATTAGCAATGTTCTATGTGTGTCCCTATTTCTCGTATCGTCTTACACCCACAGAATGTACTCCCGCCCACTCGCAATCTCGAATATATAGACGATCACGGTGGAGAGTTCACATGTAATTATGTACCGAAAGCAGCACAGGAAAGGAAAATTAATGTTGTTTTGAAAAACAGTTTCGGTTTCGGGGGTACAAATGCAACACTTATATTTCAAAAAATCAAATCAGTTGTCTAATCCCCATGACCTAGTAAAGTTGTCAGCACCAAAGGAATTGTCATGCCGAAAACTGTCAGGCCCAACTCCGTCTTGGTGAAGCCATGAGATCTCCCACTATTTTGTCTAGAGTGTTCAGACAGCAAATGGGTAGCTGCGTAAAGGAAGGTTCCACCGCTAAAAAGCAATAGAATTCCTGTCCAGAACTTTATGTCTTCTCCGGATAAATTAACACCACGTCCGAGCAACATGATTAGCGACCATGTCAAAAGCGCTCCCAGTGGAGCGCCTAAACTAAACAATGCAATTTGCTGGGTCACTTTCCGGCCAGAGATGCCATCACGAATTAGTACGGTTGAGAGCCCGAAGGCTGTAGGGGCTTTGTGAAGCATAATTGCCAGAAAAACGAGAGCTTGGAGCGATGGCTTGGCCGAACTTGAGGCGGTTGAGGCTCCAAGTGCAATTCCATCTGTAGTGCTGTGTAATATTAAGGCAATTGAAGTCGATGAACTGCGGTCTAATGGATCGTCCGACCTGAGTGGAGAATGGATATTGGCGTATGTGATAGGTGATGATCGCTCTACTGTTGAAAGCTCTGTCGGGTCGCCGACTTTAGTGTAGGTAGAATGACTATGTGACCCGGACAATTGGTCGATCAGAAACATCAGTATGAAACCTGACATCAGGGATATTCCTATGTAATTGTGGGGCAACGAATTTAGTCCATTTGATTTGGGGTGTTTCTCGAGAGAGTTATTCGGATGAAAGGACTTGGATACCGAATCCTTCTCTCGAGTTTCAAAGGCAAACGAATAGCTCTGCTCATCAAGCGACGTCTCAGTAGTGGAATATAATGTATCAATTCCTTCTGGGATAATGACAGCAAGGCTTGATCCGACCAGAATGCCCATTCCAAGGCTCGATACTAAACGCAATCGGCTATATTCCAGCGCAAACGTCAATGGGAAAATCCCAGCTCCAAATGAACTGCAACTCTTAGAGCTTCTTTAGGTCATGAACAATACGTGATCCCCATGATGGTGCATAGCAGAATTAATCTTAGAAGCCCAGAAACCATTGAAATGTTTTCGTTCCACCTAAGTAGGTATGAAAGAACAAGAAACGCGTGTCGAAGCTTGATTGATTTGTTGAACTTCACTTGACGTCAACACCTCAACGATGAGATCGACTCAATTTGAACCCTGCGAAGCCCAAACTTCGGTCGGAAACGACTGGTTATGTGAAGATGCAAATGATGCTATCCATATTTCTTTGAGTACGTCGATTTACACCCACGAGTTTACCGTCAAGCTGAGAGTACCGAATGTCAGAATGAAGGAAATGACCGCGCTAAAGATGAATCGTTGGTTGAAGATTTTCACCCTGCATTTACATATCCACTTTTTGGCGAAGCAGAAACGATCATTGGATATAAAAATCTCAAAGTTTGTGTACGCATAACGTTCCCCCAATGAATATCAATCGTCACCAGTTGAAATTCGCAGCAAGCGATATGTTTCCATATCTCAACATTGGATATTCCGAGAAAATGCCTGGCTCTTATGGTGTTGAGGCTGAGGATATCGAAAGGCTATTTAGAGATCAATTTGGCGATGGTATGAAATCATTTGTTGATAGAATGTTTATCTGATCCAGACATCACACTCGACGAGAAGGTCTTCACCAATCACCTGAAAACGGTAAGCAGAACATATACTCCCATTGGTAAGAAATTGGATTCTTATCAAGTCAACGAGCAAACTTTCGAGATATATCAGGTTTACACGTTTCAATATTGAACTGAAGGCCTAGAGTAATATGGCTGACGATAATACGAAGAAATTTCATGCGCATATTGATCCTCTTTGTCTGTTCTATATTGAAGGTGGGAGTTTAATTGGACAAGACGATGACAGGTGGGATCTATATACCTTGTACGGTTCGACCCAATCTCGACGCTTAAATATACAGATATCGAAAAACTGAGAGGTCTTGTATATTTATGGGATATTCAACGATCTACTCCTACTATTACTACGATCGAAAGTGCGGATCCTTTCTTCGAAAACGCATATCCCAATTTCTTGTGCTCCCTCCCTTTCGGAAGCACGGCCATGGAGGTATTGTCTATCACGCATCTGCCTAATCTTACTTGTAAGGAAGACTATACGATGCCATTTTCACTGATCTCATTGGCGACGAGAATTGCAAAGAGATTACTGTCGAGGATCCGTCAGAGGCTTTCGAGGATCTGCGAGATAGGAGGGATTTGGCACGCCTCGAAGCGAGTCAGGTATTCAATGACCCCGAATTCAGACTCCCCATTTCGAAAGACTGGCTCAAGAAAACGAGACAAGAAAATAAAATGGCGCCGGTACGCTGCTCATTCATCTTGCTTTGACCAACTTAATTAGAGGCAATTTAACAGATGCATAGAGATGGCTCTTCAACAACGTCTTGACCCAAAAGACACCAAGGCTTGTAAAGATTTTCGAATCCATGTCAAGACCCGCCTATTCAAGTATAATTACGTAAACGACACTCGTGATCATCAACTAATCAATGTAGCAAATTTTGATGCAGCTTGATAAATTTGAACGGATTGAGAAGATCAACGAAACATTCGAATCGCTCATCGAAGATTATCAGAGGATTTTGAAGCCATTGGCAAGCTTGGATCCTCCATGTACCAGAAGTGGTCCGACTGGTGAACGACCTATTAAACGACAGAAAAAATATTAGTAAAGCTGATCTTTGACATTGTTTCATCTAGATGATGTTCGCTCATAAGATCTTAGTCCCTTCATATCCCTCCATCTCTAGCAATTGGTTTATCGCTTGTAAAATACGATATTCCGACAGGTATTCTTTCGTGAGAGCGAAATTACCGGTTATTACCAGCTCAAAAGCTTTCTCATCAGTGCCTGTAATCTAGATGGTGACACTGGGCTCTCTTGTTCAATTGTTCCCTGTTCTTACGACTGTTGTTAATGTCAGATAAGCTTCCAGTTTAATACGGCCGGTGTATCTTGAGACAATACGAGTTCAGAATTCTGACAGCTTCATTGAGCAATATCTCCGGAATCCTTAGATGAAGCCGGAAAATGTAATGGCCAGCTACTCTCGCAATGACTTCATTCTTCCATTAAGATCGAAAAAATTTAAAATGACCACGTGCACCATTCTGGAAAAAATATTCTCATTCACTGCTTCTTGAAGCTCATCTATGAGTTTTCTTTTTATATAATCCGAGCACTGGCCTGACTTTCTATCGGCAATTCTCTACCGGCAGCCAATTATCAGAGGGCAAAGTGGTACTTAGGATATTTATGTCTCAATTATTCATCTCAACACACGAAGAATCAGTCAGACAATGTAAGGACGTAAGTCCTTATCACGATTGGAGATGTTATCAATATTGAATGTCCGCAATATTGGAGTATATTAACCTGCATGATTACCCATACCTAACCAAGTTCCCGCACTTAGGTTAGATTATTGAACCGAGTCTTATTGTACTTCCGGCGATCACTTACAGACAACGCCAAGATATGATATGGTACGACGATATTTTGTCCATAAATCAAGATGAGGAATATGTAAACTGTCGCTTTTTGCATTCCATTATTCAACTGGGCGGGGTACATACCTTATTCAGATCACATTTCTTCGACTGCTAATTTGTGGCAAAGGATTCCTACTTCATTGGAGGATGAGACAAACCTTTATTCCCCGAGACATCTGTTCGAGGGGTTTGCTGGGATATTTCGTTATATCTTTATATCCAGTGTCTTTTTTCCCTCCTTTGCATTCAGTTCTAGGAGGGATTGCTGAGTGCCATGAGATTCTTATCAAGAGTCATAATATTCTGTTCCATTACACAGATATCTGTGAATTCATTCTGTTGGCCTAAACAGCTTCTGAAGCGAGCATCGCCAAATCTTTCCTACACGCCTGGTTACGTTGAATGCCCAGAAGAAAATTATCAATTCATTCGAAATGCAGATGTAAATCTTCCTGCTATAGCTGATTTTCTAACACCCTAAGAACATAAATGAGAGTGAGAGAGCTTATATTCGGGGCCGTCAAAAAGCCAACGAAGCTTCCTATAAGAATTATTTCGATCGTCTCCAACTTTCTAATTTCGATTCTGATGAATTCTTAAGAAAACATATGCCTCGAATTGGACTAGCATTATCTGGGGGAGGCCTTCGTTCAGTTTATACAAGTGCCGGTGTTATTGAAGCTTTGGACGAAGGGGAAACAAAGAGTGTGAATCACAAGACTGGAGGAATCCTCCAAATGTCCAGTTATATTTCCGGAAACTCTGGAAGCGCCTGGTTCGTTACGGCGGCTATATGTGCTGGTATGCCCAAAATCAGTGATTTGCTTCAGCGAACGTTGAATTTTGAAACCTCTCTTTATACTCCAAAAGAGGGTTGGCTTGGCAACTTCAGGGTATAATTGAGTTGTTGTTCTTCATTGATTCTTCCTCAGTATTGGATGGAAATCTTCTCGGAGGTAACTGGCAAAAGATATGCTGGATTTGGTATGACAGCTACTGATGTGTGGTATGCAATTGCCTAAATACTCCCTAATCCCAGGGCACGGATGCTGTCCCGTAGGTTATACTGGAAAAGGGGAAAGGTTGATCTCTCCTTCTCTGGTGTTTCCGAATCAGATGCTTTCAAAAACTATGCTCTACCGTTTCCTACAATTACTGCAGTTGGACGAGAGACAGCGAACCAAGTCATTCCAGAGAATGCAACGGTGTACGAGTTTAACCCTTATGAAATGGGTTCTTGGGACCCCCCTTTGAATCATTTCGTCAAAATGGAGTATCTTGGAACGACTCTGAAAGATGGAAAGCCAGTCGATGGGAAATGCGTTCAAGGTTTCGATGACATGAGGTAAAGCAGCTGTCATTATATCTTGCAATGAATGATTTAGTTTTGCTACAGCCACAAGCTCTTCGATGTTCTATATATTTTTAATTGACGCCATGAAACAAGCGGGGGCATGGAACTGGGTCAAAAAGCAGCTTTTGAACTTCGGTTCTTGGTCAGAGAGAGATATTTCTTACGTATATTCATGTCATTGTGTCTTTTTGCCTGACTTGCACAGTATCCAAATCCTTTTCAAAATAGCAATCAGAACACTTATGTTTCTTCCAATCCATATTTGACTTTGGTCGATGGCGGTTCTGCTAATGAAAATATTCCATTCAATCCCTTAATTCAACCTGCGCGAGCACTCGATGTGATCATCACGATCGATACTGTATGTCTTACCCTTGAATATAACAACTGACTTTTCAGTCTTTTGATACCGCCGAAATATGGCCGAATGGTTCATCTTTAGTCGCAACTTATAGGAGAACTTATGGCTCTTCAATCGCAAACGGAACTCCATTTCCACACATTCCGGGTCAAGATACGTTTGTTAATCTCGGCTTGAGCCAACGGCCAACGTTTTTCGGTTGTGATTCTTCTAATTTTACTGTCTCTGGTGGCAAACCAACTAGGCCACCGCCGATCATCGTGTATATCCCGAACGCCCCCATGAGTGCCATAAGCAATATCACGACGCTGCAATTTATATACAATACGGAACAACGAGACAATGTAGTTCAAAATGGCTACAATATAATGACTCGTGGGGGTGGAGAGTTGGATGATCAATGGCCAATATGTCTTGGATGTGCAATAATTGATCGTGGTCGAGAGACACTCAGTTACTCTCGTACCGATGAATGCGTAAAGTGCTTTAACCAATATTGCTGGAACGGAGAGACCGATAATACAGATCGTGGTGTTTCTGCAGCGGGTCTTCTGATGGGAAAAAGTCGTACAGGGCGTTTCAAAGCCCCAACGGTACGGTTGAAACCGGACAAACAAAATGTCAAAGGCAAGGATCGGACTGACCAAGTAGTCACTGCACGCACTAAAGAAACCCAAAGAGGCTCGGCGATGAAAGGCAAAGCTTAGAGAATGGAAGTGTCTCCGATACCAGCGGACCTGATGGATACCTGTAAGGATATAGTCCGCTATATCTTACCAATACGGTTAGTCGCGGAGGATATAACGGCATATATGTATATAACCAGTGTGTCCACCCGCCCGTCTGTCCCACTCCAAGTCCCCACATCTTTTATCAAACAGAATTTTCCCGTTTTCTCATAAATAAATATTCTATATCAGAGACAATTCAAACATTATCGCTATGACAATACTGATGTGTATTCTCGTGAAAGATATACTGTAAAAAATGTTTCTTTTCTAAATCCCGTTGTATTAGTTTGTATAATGAGTATCACTCAAAAAAAGCCATTTAATTTATCAATCTCATCCCAGTCATTAAAAGTCAAATGGCCAATCACAGCATTGCGTCTATGAGGGACTACATACATTTTTACAGGGATGGCATAGAAAAATAGAGGGATCTACTATATCCACCAGGAAACTGGACTTGTTTGTTACTACGTAAAGATTCTTTGTATGAAGAGATCTGTTATAACTAGAAACCCAACTATTTATAATTGTGATGTGCAAAACGCGCGCGTTAAGTTCATAAATGGTTTACAAATCGGGAAATAGTATGATATTCGAGCAAAAAGAAAGTGGTTGCCAAACGCACCCTAAAAGCCATTATGGAGCAACGTCTTTTTCGTTCGCGATAGCGTGACTTGGATTGGTTTGTCGGAGAAGAACAGCAAAAGGCGTTTCATCAGTATTTGCAGATTTCTCCGAAATCTTCTTTCTGGAGTCTGCGCGAGTCTCTTTATTCCATTGATGAACTTGGAAGATATAAAATAACAATATAGTGGCAAATATATTGAAGGTAATGTATCCGGCGAGGATGGCAACATTTTGCCATCTATGATTGAACGACATTCCGATCGTGGAAAGATATTCATCAGAAGATCCATATCGACAGAATTCGCAGTTGGACGTGTCTGCCGGGTTGTACACTGAACCACTTTGGACCATCGAGATGAAGAGGTCGAGATATTCTCCGCAGGTTTGTCCTGCAGGTGGTTGAATAATGTTCAGTTCCATTGATCTACATCGTACCTGAACTCCGTGAACCACATTTGTCATCATCGATTCGATGAGGTATGTAAATCTACATTATCAGCCGAACCATGAGACATGGACTTTACGGTGAAACTTTATACATCCATTGCCAGAATCTGACCAACTTACTTGGAGGTTGCATGACACCATTAAAAATAAGAACAAAGGAAAAGAGGAGGGTAGTTAGAATGCTTGCAGTTTGGGTATTGGGGGCCGCTGCTGCTACTGCTTGACCAAAAGTAGTGAAATAGAGCTCAAAGAGCATCATCATAAGCCACATGTACCAACCTCGTGAGAATGCATCTGGAATCGTCCGTTGGAAACCGACTGTCCAATACCAACAAACAAAGTATAATGTTCCGGTAACGATTTGGTAAGGAATTTCGACAACCATAGCAGATAGCGCGAATGCCCACCAGCTATATGTCTTACTCGGCTTTTCACGAACCTCGAACAAGCTACGAATCTCGATAAACTGCGGGACGAGTTGATTCATCAAACTTGCAGATAAGATTGTCGACATGAAAATCGCGAACAATTTGTTTTGTAGGCTTGCAACACTATTGCCTTGACCAAAGAAAGTAAATCCGATGAAAAGCCCACTTGTGACATTCAGAAATGTCTTAGAGCCGATGTAGATCGGAGACCTCCAATATACTTGGAAAGTTCGCTTTGCTACATACCCCAGTTGAGTGGTAAAAGGCATCGCATAAGGCGAAGATTCAGAGGCATCAAAACTTTGATTGCAAAGTTCGGTGTTGAGACCAGTAATTTCGGTCGCGACTTCATCGAATGCTTGAGAATTCTTCCAGACTTGGTCCCATGCTTTGGACGCAATGGCAGTTGCCCCTGCCCCAATAACCTCGAGAATATACTCTGCTGGATTTGCTCGTGGAGGACATCGGTCAGCTCCGTTACGCTCGAAATAGTTGATGACATCACAAGAATCTTTGCCAATGTTACCGAAGTAAACTGTCTGTCCTCCTTTCTGAAGTAGTAGAAGCCGATCGAATTGTTCGAACTTGACACTTTATTAAATGTAGTTTTGGCAAAGGGATATGTACCAAAGCGGCGGACGGCTGATGGATCGTACACAACACAGCTTGCCCAGCCCTCGCAAGTTTTTTCATTAACGCAACGATGGACCATGCACTTTGCGAGTCTAGTCCACTCGTTGGTTCATCTAGAAAGACCAGTAATTTAGGCTTAGCAGCTAGTTCAACTCCGATTGTGAGACGCTTTCGTTGTTCAACATTGAGACCTTTTCCTGGCTTTCCGATGATAGCTTCAGCATAATCTTGCATTTCGAGCAATTTTATAATCGCTTCTACATATTGATATTTTTCTTTTCTGGAAACTGAGGCAGGTTGTCGGAGCATTGCTGAAAAACGAAGGGCTTCACGAATCGTATTTTGAGCGGTATGAACGTCTTGTTGTTGCACGTATCCACATTGCTTTTGAAAAGCAGGTCCAAGGCATTTGCCATTGACGAGAATATCACCAGACACAACGCCAGCCTCGATCCGTTGAGCTAGAACATTAAGGAGCGTTGTTTTCCCGGCACCAGATTCCCCCATCAGGGCAGTAAGACTTCCGGGTTTGACATATCCTTGAACATCATCGAGTAGATGGCGTGTAGTCCCTTCTACCTGAATATCGTAGTTGATATGTTGCCAGGTGACGGTACCATTCCCTTGGAGGACCTTCCGCATCTCTTCGGTCACTTCAGTACTGTAGATGGTTCGACGTCGACCCAATACTGTTGGAGATGATTTTCCAAGTTCAGGATCATGCACTGCCGACGGTTCTGAAGTTTTGGCCGTTTCTAATGCTTTTTTATGACCAAAAACAAGCACTTCTCCAGCTTCATTATTGGGTGACATAAATTCGACCGCGATGAGATTCAAGGCGAGAAAGCCGAGCCAATAAGCTACTATAATAATCAAGTTTCTCCATAGATGATCGTGGGAATAGTTCATTGACACTTTAAGATACTCATCACCAGAAACAGTAGAGACTCCGGGGACAGCACCGTTGACTGGACATACCTTGTTGGAGAGACCTTTGCTTTCATAATCTGGCCCTGAGGGAATCAACATTGCACATGGGACTTGGGTGTTATGGAATTCATTTGTCATGAGCCCCTCGAATGCGTACGCAATGGGATTGACACAGGATATCCATTTAAAATAGACTTATTGTCAGTCGAGAAAGCTGGCCGAGCATACCATGCATACTAGGTTCTGGAATAACGTAACCCGCGTATATAACAAATGCAATTACCACAATACCGGCAATACTTAAAGCTTGCTCTATAGTTTTAGTAACAGAGGCAATCAACCGAAACATGGAGTTCATGGCAAGGGTAACTGTGATTATGAAAATGTAAAAAATGAAGAATTGTCCAGCAGTGCGTTGAAGACCAGTCATGAAGTACAAAATGACGTTGAAGATAGTTAAGGCAAGAATCTTGACCGGTATTACGGCGATATTTTGAGATAGAGCATCGGCTGAAGGATAATAGAGTGCCGCAGCTTTATGTTTCGTAATAACGGGCCTCTGTACATACATAGTGCTGTCCAGTTAGTAGCAATAATCTCTGTTGAAACATACGCAATGTCACTCATTCCTTGAAGGGAATTGTTCATAATTGCAAAAAACATAACGCCGCCTGTTGTTTAGTTTGTATCACGAGAACGAGTACCTTTGGAAAAGAAACCAGAGGTATCACTTGCGGTCTTGAAAAATACACTCCCCATGATAAGACTCAAGAAAATACTCGACAAGACACTGGAGAAGAGAAACGCCTTATCCCCCCACATTCGCTGATAACTCCGTTTGAGGCATGCGGTGAGTTGCATTCGAAAATTTATGGTGTAGGGGGATGATGTTTTAATGTTCTTTGCCTTCTCCTGTTTTGTGCTATTTCTCCACTGATCCACAGCGGCGGACTTCCCAACAGGATATTCGTTGTCGTACATTTGCATATCCCGTTTGAGGAGCTTGTAGAGCAATGACACATGCCAACGCTTAACGAAATCTTCAGGAGTATGTGGAATATAACTTTCTAACCCTTTTTTGACGATTCGGGAGTTTGGGTCAGTGATAGAAGTGAAGAAGTCAGAGGTGGTTTGTCTAGTGTTAGAATGCATTATGCATCCAGAAGAGTCTACCTAGGAAGGCACACGAACCCCATATCCTCGAAATATTCTTTAGCTTCTGTGGCTCGCCCAAAGTAGATTTGGTGACCGTCGTAAATGACTGTGACTTTATCAAAAAGATCATATATCTGTTCCCCGACTTGATACAGAGCAAATATTGCTGTAGTTTTATGAAGATTAGTCGACAATCGGATTGCTTGGACAAATTCTAGAGCGGTCGATGAATCGAGACCTCGAGTACTATTATCCCAGCATTGAATAGCTGCACGTGAAGAAAGGGCTTCAGCAATAGAGACGCGTTTCCTTTCACCTCCCGAGACGCCTCTGCTATGTCAAACTGTTGCTCTTGTCAGTATTATACCGAATGTAATCATTTCCGACTTTTGTGGCAAATTTGTCGGTGAGTCCGAATACTCTTCCGAGCATGTCTTTCGTCGTTTGAATATGCTGTTCACGAGTCTCCCCAATGATACGGCGTTGGGGAGCTCTACAAGTAGCACTGAACTCGAGAGTCTGAGCGACGGTCAGAGTGGGAAAGTGAACATCGGTTTCAGCATTATACAATATTTCTCCCTTGTATTGTGATTTCATTGCCGACTGACGAATTCCATGGTAATGAATGTCACCATTAACATTTCTGTACCCGCTAGTTTCTCCAGAGAGTGCTTTAAGGAAAGTGGAGCAGCCTGCACCAGGACGACCTAGCACTAAAAGCATCTCTCCCTCACGAACAACCCTTGTGATTAGAATGTTGAGTTGAGACACAATACCCATTGAATTCCTGAAGAAGCGTCTTAAGCGGAGGATTGCGAAGAGCGCAAATTGTTTCAAAGATACGGAGAGGACTTGTAAGAGCAGTACTGACAGTCTCAAGAATTAAAAAGAGTGGTGTATGATAGATACCGCTTGAAAATCAACTTCAGGACCAGTTCCAATTACTTCTAGATTTCGAAAGATTACGCCAGCATGACGAGCTTTAATTCCTGAGGCTTGTGAGCTGATAAGAACATGCTGAGCGTATCTTTCAACGTCAAAGTGCGGTGACTTGAGGTCCAGATGAGCATTTTTGGACGTATTTCGATGAGAAAGAGTTTCAAGCAAGTCGTCGAACTCTGCATAACTAGGGTGTTCTGTCAGTTGATTACGACTGCCACTGCTTCGTCTGCTCCTGAAGCTATGATTCGAAATAGATTCGAAAGAATCCTGATGATCCAATGAGAAGTGCGGCATAGAAACGTGGGTAAATCGACTCGATTTGACCGACAAAAGGCCAACTAGAACCGTCCTTATAACCAAGTAGAGATCTATAACATCGTTTCTGAGTCCCAGAGAACAGAATCCCGCTCCATTTGTTCCCCTCGATACGAGAAGTGTTCATCGTCCACAAACAAAGGCACCATTTGTTCGGTCGATGAATGCTCTATCCAGAAGGCACGGAATTTCGGCGCAGATGAAAGATAACTTGACATGCGGCTAGACTGTTTGCCGGACAATGCTGATTATGGTCCATACACAGAACAAACATTTACAGGTACTGTACTTCGAGATAATTAACGACCCTAAACTAGCAGGACCAATGCAGCTCTTTCGCGAGTATATAATCCCCTTTGTAAGGATCTATGAGTCCGAGGACCTCAGTGGAGGAGAATCCCCGCTGAGCACTGCATACTTGCCATCATAAACTCAGAGGCAACTGCCATGGAATTCGGATCTAGAACACTGTCATCTCAACAAGTCTCGAGCTCCGAGCATGATAAAAGATAGCGAATAGAATTTTCTTTGTAATGTTGTACCCGTAAACTAATTTTTAAGGCTCTAAAGTAGCCCTATGTGTATCATCGAAATCTAGTTCTATGATTAGTAACATTCAAGTGCATCCGCTTCCGATAGACTATGTGTATACCGGGCTTACTGGGATAAAACCCATCGGTCCTGGTCTTTGTCCTGGAATCTAATAAAGGGAGCCGCTGCAGGCGCAGAGCCTATTTTAGACGACAATAGATGTTTTGGGGTGACTCGTATTCTTTCCATGTATATACGGACTCAGTTGCAACAGACGAACCGCTATATGCTGCAAGGATCCACTCCCCATTTCTTTTTACGGCAGATTCTTCGAAACATAAATTACTACTGATTGCAATCTTCGAGTCCACTGTCAAGTAAAGCGGACGGATGTCATAGTGCCGTCCATGCTACATGGATCTTCATTGGACAAGCATGAGAAAGATAGCCAATTGTCTAACTTTCAAAGAAACTCTTGAATTTTTGTTCTTGCATGCCACAAAGAAAGGTTTTTGTGGTGGAGGACTCTGGCGCGAAGTGCCTCCATTATTCAGAAATTGTCCTCCACTCCAAATTCAGGCATTTATCATCCTCTAGTCACCTCTGTTCCACTTGATGGAACAACCCCAACCAGCTCCGATTCTCCATAAATCGCATTCCACATTCCTTCATCTTTTTACAAGCGCAAAAAAAGCGCTAGCCATTGCTGGTACGCTGGGACCCCGCGCAGAGGAACTTGAGACATCGACCACCGAATCTCTCGATAAATGTGCGGCTCTAGAAGCGTCGTATACCTACCTTTGCAATGGAATTCGAATGCAGATATCTCTTGCTGAAAAACTGCTATCTGCAACTATACAGTCCCAGGAAAACAGTCGAAAGGAGTTCGAGGCACGGTTAGACACCCAACGCCTTTGCTAATAAACACAAGGCAACTCTTACCGTCTTGGGTGACTTAGACAACTATCTGAATGAAAGTCTCAAATCTCTCAAAGAAACCAAGATTGACCCGGGTCTTGAACCTGAGAACGGGGTGCAGACATTGTATGAGTTTGTTGATGAGATGGGAATTGAGAAACTTCGAACAACTTTAAGAGAGTCAGTTGATGGGATTCAGGTATGAATATCTGTGTGATCATTCATGATTAAAGCAGGATGCGCGTGATATACTTTCCAAATCAATATCTTCGGCTCAAGCGGATTTTAGTAGCACGCAAAAACAGTGCCTCGATCTCCCCCCTTTGCCTTCTTTAAAGTCGCCTACCATCACTGAATCAATCTTCGGGACTCTCAAGAACCGAGTAGCACTACTTCCACAGCAATTACATCGGCGCTGCCAAGAGCGTCATGTTCATCATATGGCTTCTATCATCAACTCGCTAACCAATCACTTTGATAATTGTTCTCAAGCATTGAAGGAAGAAAATATGGAACGTTCTAGGGGTGCTCTCGAGGTGTTAGAGAAGGATGCTAGGCAAGTAGATGCTGCGTTAGATGAAATGCATCATCGAATAGAGGACATGGTGAGAAACAAGTACGACCATTTCCATATCCAAAATTTGTTTGATCTTCTTAGTGAGCTCGCTAGGAAGTATTATGATGAAATCGAGATGATCTCGCGGAAAGCGAACGATGCAGTGACTCTGCTTGAACAATTCGGGTCCCAGGTTCTGAGCAGACATCTCGCCCAACTCGATCAATTCCAAGCAATCCTAAATGAGCAAAATTCTCAGATTGAGAAAGCCCAAGAGGAAATGTCGAGGTTGGCAGATTATTATCGAGATTTTACATCTGCATACGATGCTCTAATTCTCGAAATAGAAAGAAGACAAAATATGAAGGCCAAGATGGAGAAAGTAGTCAAAGATGCTCTGGCAACTCTGGAAGCTATGCATGACGGTACTTTCTTTTTATGTTAGTTTGCTTACCATCAAGATGAATTACACATGCGAGAACAATTTCGGGAAGAACGTGGGGACTTTCTGCCATCTAATATATGGCCTGGAATATCAGATCCGCCGACACAGTATGAAATAGTGGCACACGAGGAAGGTAACGAATTAATACAACTTTCGCAAACGACAATTGATGGAGCTCGACACCGTCTATATCAAAGAGAACGACAGCGAAGCCGACAAATTTAATTTCACTTTGGGTCATGATAGACATAGGCGTTTGAGATAAATTATCTTTTTTGCATGCTTTTTGTGTATTTGTTTTTGCCAATGGGTATTTGGTCTGGGTTTCAGGATGGGGGCTCATGACCGCAACTTACACAATAGATTTATATGATATGATAACAATGCTACCTCAAGAACATAACGTTAGACGGATACGCTGAACTCTCTAGCTTCCTTTGTTATTGTGGTTGTTCCTGAGTATCGTTAGAAACCTTGGCACTCTATCGAAAACGTACCTGTTCTACGAAACGCAGGGCTTCCTCCTTTGGAATCGCCTTCACCGAAGAGACCTTATTATGGAAGACCACTCCATAAAATTTCTCCGCTTGTTGAATCATCTCTGGTCGGAAGGTAGTACAAATAAATTGTCCGGTGCTCTCCGCTAGTAAACTTGCAACAGCAGTACGATACTGAGCATCCAAGTTCGCATCGGGCTCGTCAAGCTGTAATGTTAATCAGAAGAAAGGAGAGCGAATACCAAATAAAAAGGCGCAGGATCACATTTTTGTATAGAAAAAATGAGAGCTAAAGCACATAGACTCTTTTGACCGCCACTTAATTGCTGAATTCGTTGTTGTTCGTCTTCCTTCGAGTTGAAGGAAACACTTATCGAAATGCCGACATAATTTTCCACACTGTTTTTATCCTCTTCGCTGTTGTCATCGGTCCGTTGGGTTCTATCGATTTTACGCTGCATGATTAACCGTCCGGTTCCTGCGGGAGCCAATTTCTCGAAAATGACGGTGAAATTCTTTGAAACTTGCTTGAAGGTTCGTTCAATGGCTTCTTCTTTCCTGTGATCCAAGACCTCGATTAATTCTTCAATTGAAGATTTGGAGACGTCAAGGTCTTCACGTCGTTTTGTAAGGGTTTCTTTTTGATTAGTAAAGTTGTTGTATTGATCGAAGGCTTTTTTATTGACATGGGAGAATCTTTTGAGAGCTTCATTGATTTTGTGGAGACGTTTGAGAATCTATCATCAATTTAGTGTTAAGAAACGAAAGCTACCGTTTCGCTTTTCACTTTCTTGTATTTCTCGAAAGCTTCTTCAGGTAGAACCCCAAGGTCCCTGATGTTCCGATTGCATTCCTCCTTCTTTTGTAATAGCAGTGCCCGCTTGGCCATACTTCTCTCAAGCCCTTTGTGTTGTTTATCGATCTCCATTGCACTGTCCTCTTGTTGTTTCTAGTCGGTCAGCCAATGAGCTTTGAAAGTAAAATGCCTGAATCGTATTCCGTTCCTTCTGCCGCTCCTGGAACTCCGAACTGGTCTCATCTAGGGAGCTCTCCAGTTCGTCAAGCTTCGCAGACACATCGTCGACATCCTTATTTGCTTTTTCCAACTCTTTCTGTTTCGATTCGAGGGTACCTGTAGATCTCATCTCGATGTCCATCTGTCGAGAAGCCAACTGGTCACGTCGAAGATATAAATGATTCTTTAGGTGATTTTCGAGGATATTCTTTCGACTTTCGAGTTCAGCTCTTTGAGAAGCGATCTCGGAATACGACTTTCGAAGCTGTTCGACTTGGACCTTGAGGTTATTGAATGTTTGTTCCTCTTCAATAGACAGGGATCGAGTGAATTGAGATGACAGTTCTGAATGAAAGGCAACAAGCTGATCATCGAGGGTTCTCAACGCAGAATTTATCGCCGCAAGTGAGTGAGTCTATGATCAGTATGGCCATCATACAACAGTAATACTTTCTTCACGATCTGTCCATTCAGCATTCCCTCTTCCTGGACAAGTCTTCTCAATTCGCCTTGTCCGGCATTCTCCTCTAATTCTTTTGTTTTTCCTTCGAGGCTCTGATATTTGCCCACAGCTCTTGTAATTTCTTGCTCCTTCCTCTCTAGCGCAACCTTGACTTCTCCAGCTCGAGTACTTTGTTCTTCAAGAGCCTGTCGACAAGTTTTGAGAGTTCTGACAGCTGCTAATCGTGATTTCCGAGAATCCAGGAAGCCTCCTGTTAATGCACCTTTTCGATCGGAACGATCACCGACGAGAGTAATTGCATTGAGGCCATGACTTCGTGCATATTGGGAAGCGATGTCTAAGGATGGACAAATTATCGTCTTTCCAAAGACCTGAGATTCAGCAAATACGACAAGAGAGGCAGTACCTGCTGAAAAGCCTTGGCATACTTATCTTCAAACCGCAGTTTCGTGAGCATTGGTAATGCATCAGAGGACTCTGGATAAACAGGCAACTTGGGCCGCAACCTTTTCAACGGCATAAATGTCAATCTTCCTTTCTTTTCAGTGTTCAATGCTCGTACGATCTGTTCCGCGATACTCTCATTTTCCACGATAATATGAAATAAGCTATATGCATCAGCTTATAATCGCCATTAACTCGACTTGCCTATTCCCAGCAGTCGTTTCAACCGCCAGAGCATATCTCGGGTCAACTTCAAACAGCTCGCATAACGAACCATAAACGCCTTGAATACCATACTTTTCGATTATTTGAGGCAGAGCTGTTAGTGCAGTACTAGTCTCTCGGTTTGTTGAACTCGCGAACGCCCGTTCCGCTTTTCGAACTTCTTCTTTGGTTTTCTCGAGAGTGGACGATAATTTTGTCTCTTCTCGCCATAGTTCCCTTTTTAGTTAGCATGGAACTAATGACGACATAAACTTTCGCTCATCCATGAGTACATCTCTTTCAAATTTTGCTCCTTCTAGTTCAGATCTGACTTTTTGTATATTCACACGACGATTCCCGATTCCAGATCGCTTATTTTCGATTTCCTGGACAATGTGCTGTAGTCTATTGTTAGTCTCTTCTATTTCACCTCCCAGTTCGATTTTCAGCTGTTCCTGACGAGATTTTATTTGCGTAATTGAGTTGATTTCAGATCTAAGCCAGTTATCTCGCTCCCTCTTGGTGTGAAATTGAGAATTTCGCCCTTGTTTGGCATAAAGGCCTTCAAGTCGACCCTCTGTTGCTTCAAGCCTATCATAAGTATCAGATTAAAGGAACGGGCTCAACTGTTGTTGGATATCAAGTTCTTCAGCTCGTTTAGCCTCGAATGTTGGTGTCATGTCTGTCAATTCTTCTTGCTTCCCTCGAATTTCGTTGTCGAGATTTTGAAGCTCATTCACAACTTCCAGCTGTGATTGTTCTGAGCGTCCAAGATCCTGGGATATATCCTGGACTTCCATTTCAATCTGCGCTCGAACTTTGACACGTTCTCTGTGCTCTTTGTCGAGCTGCCGCTTTTCAAAAGCTATTAATTCGACCTTTTGTTGCAGCTCAGCAATTTCTGTGTCAAGCCTCTTGACCGTCAACACATAGATTATTTGCGTACATACAGCAATTTGTTCATCCCGCTCTTCGAACTCGGCTGTTCGATCATCGCTAATGTTTCCTACACGAACCCGTTCCTCTTCAATCAAATTCAATTGATTGTTCACTTCACTTAACTCTCGTTCGTAGATGGTGTATTCCAGGCAACGTTTTTCCCTGTCTTTTTCCTGAAACTCCCTCAACTCTTCCTTTTCTTCCTCCAATTCGTTGAGACGCTCCTCGATATATTCCAATAACTCATCAATCTTACTCTGTTTCAATTTAGTGTCTTCCATAATCTTTATGCTTTCTGTCCTTCGTTGTTCATACACTTGTGTCCCAGCGACTTCTTTCAATAGCAACAATCGCTCATGGTCTTTCGCATTTGTAAGAGCCGTAATTCGTCCCTGCGGAACAATATAGTAGGGATTCGACCGAGAGAACCCCGCTGATTCGAGGAGATTCATTACATCAGACTTGGAAGAAGACTTTTTGTCGAGGGAATATTCATCTTTCTTTAAACCTATTGTTCTCCGGAGGGTCACTTCGTCTTTGCCAGTCTATGTGATTAATTCGGACTAAATAATATATACCGGGAATCGGTTGTCTGTATTATCAAATATAATTTCCACATAGGCTGACATTACAGCTGATCCTGCCCCTTCCTGATCTCAGGTTTATGGATTTTGGAACCATACGTGAAGTAAAGCTTGTCGTTCTTCTCTGCTCATATGCGTATAGGCATCGCTCAATACAAATCTTATGGCTACCACGATTAAAATTCCAAACTCCTCGGTGAACTAACCCGCAAAAAAGTTACTCTTGCCCGACCCATTGCCTCCGACTGTTGGATTAATTGAATATCTCAACTGATAACTTGCCGACCACATTATGTTTCGGGCTAAAGGGGTCGATGATAGTTTGATCTTTATATGATTTGAAGCCTTGGATAACGATCTGGATAGTCAGACTTGGACTCTTAATTATATATACTTGTTTGATGTGCATACTGGCGACTGTCGTCAACTTTTCGATTGACGCGAAAGGAGTAGCAAGATGAGCGTTGAGTGGGTAAGACCAAAGGTTTTTGATACATTTCAACAATATTTTAGCTATCGACGTTTCTGTTCATTTGGCCTCGCGCCTTTTGGTCTCGATTATGTATTTTAAAAGCATGTAATTTCCGATAGTGGCGCGAAGTTTTTCGCGATGTCTATTCACATCAACGATAACATTTATTTGGAGACCAACGCTTTACCCACAGATTTTATTCACAAGAAAAATCATAGTCATCCAAAAATATGGCCATAGTCGAAGGTGCGATGCAGGATTCTTGGTCCGAAAGTGAAGTACTTTATTCTCAGGAAGACTCTGAAGATTTTCTCTCAGACGCTTTAAACGACGCAGACTGGGATCAGGAATCCGGAGACTTCACTAAAACATACAATCGGAATCGCAAGTTACTCAATGAAAATACTCCAGCCTTCCAGATTCCTCGGGTTAATCCGCAAGATGCTTCGGCCCACATCACTTCGAAAAATGACTCTGCCCTTGCGAAATTTGCTGGCAGAATTAATATAGGCGATAGTTACGGAAAGAAAGATCGTGCGGATAGAGCTACGAGCGAGCAGGTTCTTGATCCCCGAACCCGTATGATCTTGTTCAAGATGATTAACCGTGGCGACATCTTCGAGATCCATGGGTGTATATCGACTGGAAAAGAGGTTCACTCAAATTATTTTGATAGAAAATTCATACTTAGGCGAATGTCTATCACGCAGTGACAGAACTTGAATCGCACAGAGCCATCAAAGTTTACAAAACTTCAATTCTCGTATTCAAAGATCGAGACCGTTATGTTTCTGGAGAGTACAGATTCCGCCATGGATATTCAAGAAAAAATCCTCGGAAAATGGTCAAAGTCTGGGCTGAAAAGGAGATGAGAAATTTGAAAAGACTGTACGCTGCAGGAATTCCGTGTCCTGAGCCTCTCGTTCTTCGGTTGCATGTGCTCGTAATGGGCTTTCTGGGCGATGGCAAAGGATGGTATACCTCGCCCCATAAAGTCCCCGCTCTGATTATTCAGGGCATATCCACGGCTTAAGGATGCGGTTGTCCCGGAGCAGGAATATACACAACTATATTTTAATCTTCTCAAATATATTCGGCAAATGTACAGGGTCTGTCGTTTGGTACACGCCGATCTCAGCGAATACAATATCCTCTACAATGCTTCTAAATTATATATTATTGACGTCTCACAATCTGTTGAACATGATCATCCTCGCTCGTTTGAATTTCTTCGAATGGATATCAATAACGTGTCAGATTACTTCTCAAAGAAGGGCGTTCAAACAATTTCTGAGAGAAAGATATTTGAATTTGTTATTTCAGCAGAGGGCGGTACTGCAGTCGAAGAAATAGAAGAGACATTAAAGAAGATTAAGGAATTACCTGCTATATATGACCACGAAGATGAAGAATATCTCAGAAAAGCGTATATCCCGCAGAATTTAGAACAGGTTATCGACGTGGAAAGAGATGTCGAAAAAGTGAAACGAGGAGAACAAAATCAGCTCATATACAGAGACCTCATTGTGGAGAGGAACAATAGCTCGACCTCTGAAGATGACTCTTCAGAAGAAGACCAAAGTGGCGAGTATTTGGAATCAGAAAGCGAAGATGAAGAAACGAAAGCAAAACGGACTGCCGAAGAAAAGGCTGGGAAAAAGGTAAACCAAGTTCCGCTTGATATAGTGACTAACTTCTTGTAGCAAAACAAGAAGAAAGTCAAGGAAGACGCGCGGGAACGGAGGAAACATAAGATGCCAAAGTCAGTTAAGAAAAGGAAGATTAAGAATTCTCGGAAGAGTTATTGAGCTCTCAGTCTAGCATAGCAGACATCGTAGCTGGAAAGGCTGACGAGCGCAATCTCCATACATTCACTGGTTCTCATATCGTTCATTTGTCTTGCATCCCTGTCATCGTTATATCAACTAGTCTAATATAAAAAATTTCTCATATTTAAATTTTCAAACGTGGTAGTTTTTAGCATTTTTTTGAATTTGACACATGCAGGTCATAACTGAAGGACAACCTGAAGGAGCAGGTGGGAAAGTTGGAACAAAGCTCCAAAAAATATATTTTGTTGGCCCTGGAATGTTCATCATCTCCAGTAGTTACAGATAAACTCAAAAGAAAGGATAGGAAGCAGACAAAAATAGAGAGAAGAGTGAAAGCACTTAATAAAAGGAAGAAAAAACCAAATTGTAAAAACGAGAAAGAGACAGAAGGAAATGAGGGAAGCGAGAAGCCTAAGTCATCCCTTTTCATTTACATGGTACCATCTTGAGACCAAAGCCCGGCCTATGGCTTTTCTGAGGGTCCAGCCTGGCCCATGGACTGACCGGGCCTAACATGTGACAACCATTTTGGGTGGTGGTGGGCAGAAATGGGCAGAGCAGGAAAATGTTCAAAAGCAAGTTTAAATTACTATATTTTGTATATAATTCTTTATATTATCTAAATATTGGCAAGAAGGAACTGACAGGCAGGCGGGCAAGGTGGGTGGCCAAATAGGCCAAACAGGTGTGGGAGATGGGAAAGCTGGGAGAGGCAAGAGAGATGGGCGGGCGGGACGCTCGGGAAGGACGGGCGAGGCGGGCGGGGCGCGCAGGGCGCGCAGGACGGGTGGGACGGGAGAGGAGGCACGGGCGGGACAAGGACTCGAGGGATGGGAGGGACGCGCAGGACGGGCGAGGCGGGAGGGATGATAGAGGAGGTACAGGCAGGACAGGAGACCAAAAAAACTGTGTTCTGATCACGATTGGTCGTGAAAAAAAAGCTGTGTCATACTTGACTAGCAACGATTCTTGTATATATAGGTGCATTACGTGAGATCCTTGACCATGACCAAAGCCAGACTACTGCATCGAGACCTGCTCAATATCAGTATACACTGTTGACCAACGACGTTTCACCGCCAAAATTTAACCAAAGTAAACCTCAATATGGCGACCAGTGCTCAACCTTATCTCGACTCTCTCCTTCAAACCCTGAAATCTCCGATCCCAGACGCTGATTCGAAGTCAATTGCGTCTGCTGCTGCATCATTGCTTCCAAATATCTTGAATTCAAGAAATGTCACATTGCTTACCAGGGCGCTGATCCAGTCGCCTGCTTTATGGAAACAGAGTCAACTTACAAATGCAATACTTATATATCATTGCTTTTTCACGGCTGCACAGGGGAAAGTTGAGATGGGCTTTCCATATTTAAACCGGAAGGGATGGTGTGATGCGATTCTAGAGGCGCTAGAACATGAGGGTATATGCTCATTTTTGAATATTTTTACCTGAAAGAACCCGCCTGGAAAAAGATTCCGATCCTTTGTGGCCTCATGTCTGGTTTTTGCTCAACTAAGCGGCAGTTCTTAAGTTCGAATCTGAGGACAATGTACTTAAATACGACACGACCTGTGATACAGAAAGTCCGAAAGATGAACTCTCTCGAAGGTATTGACTGTCCTTTATACTGATATTGAGCAAAAGATCTCGATGCAGTAGTCTGGCTTTGGACATGGTCAAGGATCTCACGTAATGCACCTAAATATACAACAAGAATCGTTGCTAGTCAAGTATGACGCAGCTTTTTTTTTACAACCAATCGTGATCAGAACACAGTTTTTTTGGCGGTTCAAGTTTTTCTCCAGAATTCAAATAGTTTTATCGAGGCTCTCTATTCTTCGAATGCGGACATTGGCATAGAGAATGATAGGTTTTGTTGGAAAGTATGCTCTAACAGTTTGAATCTTCGGTGACATGACCGCAGGATTCTTCTACATCATATAACAGCCTACACAATTATTTGAAGCATCCTTTGCATTCTCACGCTAGCTCAATTGCTCGCTTTCTTTCGGAAATGTTAGATGCCTCTGAACTCATAGTAGATAAAGGTCTTCTTATGATATCAGACGAGTAAGAGACTATGATTCGATCAAACAACTCATTCTTCTTAATAGGTTAATGAAACTATCGCAAAAATTGCTTGAAGCTTGGAAGGCTGTTCCATTTTCGAACCTTGAGCAAAGTGCCGAGGCAGATTCAATTGAGCAGCAAACTCTGAGCACAACACTTCCAACCTTGTGGCAGGCAATTAAGGACTTATATTTTGTAGCAATCACGCTTCTCCAAGCAGTATCAACTCAAATGATACATTCACGCCAAATTTCAGAATCTACCAGAATCATCGTGGCTACCAAGAATCTTAATATTTTGCGAAATTTCAGTTTTGTTTCATATCGACTTGGTCATTCTGCATTCGCAAATTACAGATTTATTTGGAGCTCTGCTATCGATATACTGGCTTCGGATAAAATAGCATCGCTAGGCTATCTGAAGTCAGTGCTCATTGAAGAAGGTCTGAACCTTTGTATTTTGAGACTGACCTTACCCAGTTTGTACAGAGGCTACACCTCTTCTCGAACGTCTCGCATCACAGTGGTTTCTTGATTCATCCGAAGAACTAGCTCCATTGACATGTGTTCGATTCGTCGAGACATATGTTCTGCCCTTCGTCATCCCTTTTCTAGAATCAAAGCCGAACAAAACTATGAAACCTTTGTATGAATCAGCCCACTCTGCAATGTTAGCAATCGTTGGATCCAATGAGCTGAAGTCGCTATCGATCAAGTTACTTCCGAGATATACTGCAGTCGTACTAGAGGTATAACTCTTCTCTGCTAAAATACTAATCCTTAAGCAATTTCCGTCCTATTTGTCGTTCCGCCAGTTCAAACTTGCCATATCCACGCTCTTTCGTATATCTGCGCCTCAGTCACCACTGTCATTTCTAGATCCGCTATTATCGGATCAAATCCTTTCTTTGCTTCACACCAAAATTAAAATAGCATCCCACTCGAAAACCGTTGACGAATCTGGAACCACCGAGTACACAGCGTGTATTTTGACTCTTGTGGAATGCTTGCCTTCGATCTCTGTATGTCTTCTCCAACATACCCTCGAGAAAATTGCGACGTATGGAAATAATGTTGCACAAAGAAGGGAGTTGGCGGATAGAGTTTGGAGCGTCATCACGAACGATATCGATATGGAAAGAGCTGCAATTGCTGTCAAGTGGTGGTGTTCCCAGAACGGACGGGAGAAAATGTTGGGGTCGACAGGTGAAAAAAATAGTGCCGAAGAGCGTGCGAAACTGTGATCGCTATGCCTCTGATGATGAATTATGGCCTGTCCATTGTTGCTTCGATTCAATTGAAGCTTCAGATTGGTTTTACCCAGCAAAGGTGTTGGTTGCGTTCTATAATGTTTTCAAAAGGTATGTATCTAATTCATAACGTCCTCTCGTCTGCTACGACACGAAATGCTGCAGGAAAAATCTTTAGAAGCCAGCAAACGTAATCTTCCTTGAGACATGAGCATGATATTCAAGTCCCCAAGACACAAAAATAGTTAATCGGAATTTATAAATCTTCGAGTATAGTCTTGATTTCTCTCTATGGCAGACTACTTATTTCCAGTCCGGTAAACTTTTCTTTCTTCAACTGTGGAACACCTAGGAGGCTCCTGGAAAACCAGTGAATATTAATAGGCTGCCTACTGAAAATTTGTGTGAATAGCGCTACTTATGAACTTAAATTGCTGGCAATCCAAATCTCACAGAAGGAAATCGTCAGAGAGAAAGAAATTTAAAAAATATTAAAGTGTGAAATAGGGAAATTGAGATACTCCTTTCAGAATCTCAATTATGAAGAGACATTTTGATATTAGCATCGTTCAATGGATCGGTATTCATTGAACGATGGAAATATGGATTTGTAATCATTCGCCACCGCTTTCTGTTCTTTCTACGCCTCAAATTCCTACAATACAAGGTTTCTATTTCCGATATCGCCAACGTGTTTATTAACAAGAAAACCCTTTTTGCAAAGTTCAGATTGTTCTACCTCGAAGTTTGAGGTTGGAAAGCAAGTGAATCGGAATTTTTGACCTCGCCAGAACTTCAACTCTTGTCAACTACCACCTAACTCGAGATGGCCAGGTACAATACTCTATCTCCATTGTCTCGGCTAACTATATTTTCAGTTTTCTCGCCAGTATTTATGGAACCGAGGCTGACAAAGTCAACTGTTCCTTCTACTACAAAATCGGCGCCTGTCGACACGGGGACCGGTGTTCTAGAAAACATGTTAAACCAAATTATTCCCAAACAATCTTATGCTCCAATATCTATCAAAATCCAGCTCATCTTCCCGAAAATAAATTAAATAAGGCACAGGTACAAGCTCACTTTGATGCCTTTTTCGAGGATTTCTACTGCGAATTGAGTCAATACGGCGAGTTGGAAGAGCTGCATGTTTGCGACAATATGGGTGATCGTATGTTTTAGTTTTTCGCTGCTAGGCTGATGTCTGGGTAGATTTGATTGGAAACGTTTACGCACGGTTCAAATATGAAGATGCTGCTGGAAAGGCTGTTGATGCTCTCAATTCGAGATGGTATGCTGGTAGACCCATCTATGCAGAACTATCACCTGTCACAGACTTCAGAGAAGCATGTTGTCGGCAGTACTTGCAAGATGATTGCGTTCGTGGCGGATTTTGTAATTTTTTGGTATGATCAAGATGTGTAGTGTTTTTGCTGACCATCTCTTAGCACCCAAAACAGCCAAGTCCAGTTTTGAAGAAGGAACTTGAGTTAAGTCAACGAAAATACCGGAAGGAGCTACGGAAGGCTGAAGGGCGGGGAAGCCGAAGTGTGAGCCGAAGCCCTTCGCCTGCGCGCAGAGGTGGTCGTCGATTTTAAGCTGCCTATTGCTTGAGATCCATTGTCTTACTTAGAAATTTGAATCAGATAATACAGACAGTTGGAATCTTGTGGTCAAGTAATTGTAGCATCGGTTCCGGTTATCCGTGAATCAAAATTTCCTTTGTATATCTAGTCTTCTATATCCGTTCAGATCGAAGCCTACAATAGCTCAGGTCTCGAATACTTTCAATTAATTGACGTAGTTTGTTTCTGCAAAATGGATTTAGGCAGGAATCTGCTCTTCCTATGAAGCCAGTTGACTCCGACGTTGAAACTTCCTCAAGAGTCGACACCAGAAATTCCGGGACAAGATCGGTTTGATTCAGCCCAATGCAACGTGATCCAGAGAGGGTCTGATCATCATGTTCATTTTATCTCGTTTGACGGATATTGTTGCTCTCGTTCCGAATTCGTTCCGAAAACCAACTTTTGAGGCAGTGACAGAACAATTAAACTCCAAGTTTGCCAATAAGGTATGTATCACATTTTAACTTTGAGAAGCCCGAAATCCTCAAGCAGAAAGAGGAATTCCTTTTCTATGATCATTTACAAATATATATTAATACTTGGCTAGGTTGTCCAAGATCTCGGTCTTGCAATATGTTTATTTGATCTGATATCGATTTCGGAGGGTACCATAAAGCACGGAGATGGATCAGCGTATATCGAGGCTGAATTTAGACTCGTAGTGTTCCGGCCTTTTCGAGGAGAAGTTTTAGCTGGAAAAATCAGCAGCCAGTCGCCTACTGGGATCAAAGGTACACCTTGATGTCACATTTAACGGCTCATCTTAGTTTCTATGGAATTCTTTGATGATATATTTATACCAGCTACTTTACTCTTCGATAATTCAACATTGTACGTTGCAAACAATATTTTATCTGTTAACTAGAAAAAAGCAACCAAGACGAACAGGTTTGGATATGGCATAACGAAGCCAATGACGCTTATTTCGATCCTGGAGCTCAGATACGATTTGCGGTTGCTGATGAGCGATTTGTCGACACTACACCAAAAACTAGTAAAATTGACGAAGAGAATAAGCAAGCTCCATATACCATTATCGTATCATTCGTGATTTATAAATTTAAGCTCATTTAATTAAGGGAAGCTGCAATGGTCCGGGACTGGGAGACATTGAATGGTGGTAAAATTGTGTATTATTAACCTTCTCTCCGCTGCATATATCTTCGCAGTGTTAATTACTTGCTCCCACCATCTTTATCGATGTTTAGACTCTATGCTCGTAGCATCGGACTGAGTAGTTCAGGTAGTAGTACATATGTATCCTTATTTTGTAAAAATCGCCTCTGGTTTTCATCAATTCAAAAATCCATTTCCAGCTTTAATAGTCTTCTTAGTAGCATAGAGGCTCTTGATGGCATCACTCTGTTCCTTTACTTTAACGTCGACACCTACTCTCCTTGCGAGATCACCGGCAACAGTTCCACTTTTTACTTCGGGAGCCGTGTTAATACGTTTAATTGTTAGAACATGTTGATCCTGTTTGTCTGCTTTCCTTTTCTTAGACTTTTTCGCCGGAACAAGACTATGGGTGATTCCTTTCGACTCGAGTTTCTCCATTCGCGCTTTGAGAGCAGGTAAGTCTGTCTTTGACGGATTAATCGGAATTACATCTTGTTTCTCAAATTTACTTCCGCACTAGAATGTAAATGAAAACAAATGAGGAGAAACAATACTTGTAAACATTCGTCTGATTCAATAGTGTCAACCGCATCTTTTGAAAAAACGTCCCCACAACCGGCAAGATAAACAAATTTCCCACCGACATTCATCTCCCGTCTCGTGACAGGACATGTCCATTTAGCATTCATCTTATCTTCGTCCCATTCTGAATTCTCCGTCAATTTCAGTACAACCACGTCTTTAATATTTTTGACATGGGGAATTGTGATATCTGCATCTCCGAATGAACATGTTTCCGGAGAAATGAGATACTCTAGAACAGCGTCCTTATTATATAAACGGCCCAGTGCACATGATACGAGGGGGGAAGACAGTGGCCTTTTAGATAGAGCGCAATAAGTAAGAGAGTCTGTCGAGGTGGCCGCGTCGAGTTCTTTGGTATATGCCTCTCTCGCCGATAGTTTGACAAGATCGGTTCGCTTGGGAATTGAACCCCCATCGTTGCCCATCCGTGTATCTTAATAGTTGATTGTGATGATAGAAACGGCAAGAAGTAAAAAGTAAAGAATACTCGGTGTGGTTGAGGTTGACAAAGGAATCACCTGCCCAACCCAGATATCAATATTCAATGGCATCATGGATTTAAAAGCTTTCCATTTGATCTTTTTAAGAATATCCAAAGAAAACAACCTCAAAAGGAATGCATATGTTATACAAGGAAAATTTTGGTGAATTCAGTATCCATCCACAGCTTCAATACGAGGATGAAAATAAGGCTGGAAAGAAGATGTAATAGGGAAGGAAAGTCCGTTGTACTGAGGCGGCCCGAGATCTTTGATGTGATCATAACTACAGTCGTCAGTTTGTGTCGTGGTATGGTTCCATACATTGGGGGTGTTTCATTATCCCATGATATGCCCATTCCGGGTCTACTTGAGATGACAACTGGACATTTCATACTCAATACCCGTGTTGACAGACCAGCGCCCTTCCTAGCTAGAAGAACAGTGAAATCGAGAGTCATGTCGTGGGAAATCTCAATTCCGCTGGGTCCGGAAACATCGCTCGCGGCTTCCTGTCCAGAAAAGAATTCAAATTCCATATGACACTCGGATTTTTGAGCATCAATGTATTTGAATCCTTTACTTATTCGTCCCGCGCCGACAATTTTCTTCTCTTCGTGAACAAACCCATGAGAAGAAGTATGGTGCGCGTGTTGGAAGCAGGGAAGGCTGACGATGACTCCGTATTCTTTCAACATCCAGTTAAGGCTGTCAATACCCCAAACATCTCCACTCTGTTCTTTCAAACCGGTGAATTGGATCGTGACTAGAAAGCTTGAATGGGGATGAATACTTGTGGGGAGAAAAATCTTGCACTTGACGGATGTATCGGGAAATTTTCGAAGGTGTTTTAGGCCCTCCTCCAGATATTCATATGATCTGTTCAGATGAATTGGCCTTTCGGAGATATAGGACACTGTTTTCCCATCTCTCTTTCCACTTGTAACTGTAGCAACGAGATAGTACTCGATTAATGATATACGCGATGAAGTGGTGGCCGGCCAGGATCCTTTAAAGAGAAATGTCAGAGGGTATTCGTGGGATCCTTGAGCCATCAACACTGGGACAGAGATGTATCTTTTGATGCACATGGTGCGTTTTCGAGTTATGCAATCTAGACAGGAAGTTTTGACAGGTCTTTTTGATGTGACTAATTGGATAACTTCGACGATAAAACTGTCGAGTTCAAGGGATGAAACATTGATTTCAAGCTTGATGTTCCCGGTCAATAATGCTCCGGATGAGATCTTTGGAGACTCATAGGAAACCAGTGGGAGTGAAGGGATTTCGAAACCAACGGAGATCGGAAGGCCGTGTTGCCTGATTGAGGGCATTGCAGCTTGTGTGCTCAATATGGGAATTGGGGATGAGTAAAATATCGGAAAATTTCATACCGAGAATAGACGGCGACGTAGCGGATGACTGTTCAGACACCGCCTTCACCAATGACTCTTTCGGAAACTATGAAACACGCGAATTGACACTGTTTGGGGAATAGAGGGCCTGGAAAATCTTGAGCCTACCGAACAATTCGGACAGATTAGTATTCGTCTGTTCTGAGAATAACAGCCTTCATTATCCGTACTTGTGAGACATTATTAGAGGTTCGCAAGGTGGCACAGACCATCCGATAAGCGCATACTCCAAAGCAGACGAGTCATTCTTCTGTCGTATCAAGCGGTGGATTAACAACAATAAGCAATTGTGAATGGGCTAAAATCATCAGACAAGAATAATATCTCAGCCAAGTCATCTAACAATACTTATGCTTCGTTCGAATCATAGTGACTCGCCAGTTCACAAGCTTCTAGACTACTTCACTCAGTCATTAGGCCTGAGCTAACCCTAGACAATGTCAGTCAGACAACCTCAGTGGGCATCCGCAAAATGCACTAAACAGGATCCATCCTACCTTTACCCAAGCAGGGTCTGTAAATCCCCTTACCAACATCTTGCGTGTTAGCAACAATAAGAAACTGTATATCAGGGCTGTTTCATCAACAACAAGCGCGATCGATAACTTCATTCTCCCTTAATGAGGAATTCGCTAGCATTGTCTCTTGTTGCCTGTTTCCTTATGCTATTCTCGGGGTTTCCACGCAGTGTACACATCTGTTCTCCATATCAATATTTTGTCCTCTAAAGGGACTGAAATCTAGAAGGGATCAAAGGAGGAATGGAGACCAGGCGCCATTCCGGGTTATCCTATCACCTTCTCTCTAGACCAATTGATTAAATGTCTGCGGTTGTCGACCCTGACAGATGTCAAACTGCCGGAGCATTCTCGAAGACTTCGTGCAGAGAATTGAACATTGTGAACAGAATAGTAAAGATTAAGTATCACGTTTCAGTCTGCAAGCGCTCCAGATATGAAAGTTTCTATGGAATTTCTTGGTCTGGTCGGTCTGGACCACTGGATGCCTTGGTCTGGTCTGTCTAAACAGGCCATAGACCAGACCAGTCGGTCTAAACCGTCTGATACATTCTGAAAAGATTAACTAATAGAACTGGGTTGCTTTGATTACAATGGGAGGGGAAGCACTGGAAACATTGTAAATAACTGAAGATTCGCCAGTCACTCATTTTTGTAATTCAGATGTTAGCGCTATTGGTTATTTCATGTGAGGCAGGGAAGATATATTTTTGAGATTTTGGTCACAGCGAAACTCAACTTCAATTTGCCTCACCTCTACAAAACTCCCTTTGCCAGGTACCTTTTCCCTTCTACTATTTCTTCTAAGCAACTAACTATATATATGAAAGATTCAGACTGTTTTGACCGTCTAGACCAACTCAAGCTCTAGTCTAGTAGGTCTAGACCGCTTCAAAGGGCTGGTCTGGTCCAAGTAGACGGTCTGATTAGACAGTCGATTTGGTCCAGTCGGTTGGGAACGCTGATCTCTCCTCTTTGTCAAATGGTCAGCAAGATTTTTGGGTCCCTCTAGCGGGCTCGATTTCCGATTGACAGTTTAATGGCACGTCTCCTATGTTATTTTATCTAGACTTCAAACCCTGATTCCTCCAATGTTTGCTAGAACAATAAGTGTTGTTTCTGGTGCGAAAAAGATATAGTAATCTTCTGGAGTATATTTTAAACGGGTCTCGTTTGGCTTTTCCTTTGGTGAGAGTCTAGGTTTCTATATCCGACACGGCTATTTCAGTTTCCCATAAATAGACCTGTAGGTGCCTGCTTATAGGACCAGTGAATAATACTCTATCTATCCAGCAAAGGAATCTAACAATCTGAATTCTTGTTTTTATTCTGGTCATTTAAGTGTGCAAAGCTCTACAACTGCAGCCTGTGTGTTACATGTGCTTTCTTTGCCATCTGCTTACAACAAAGCATGTCTTTCAGCATAACTCCCATGTTAAGCCCCTTTCTTTTCTTGTAATCAGAGATTGTTCAGCGACAACTATAGGTAGGTTTTTCAGATTCTTAAGTAAGACTTAGTGACAAGAAACTATCAAGGCAATGGGAAGAAAGGGAGACGCCTCTAGAACATCAGATTCTATATCGATTGATTTACTTGATCTTGTACTGTGCAGGTAGATGAAATGAGAAGGAAAAATTTTCGTTTCATCTCACAACAAAAAATCGTCCTATTGACAATGACATTTGAGGCTCATGTTTGGACATAGTGAGCCAAATAATCCATTAAAGATGACGATTAGTGTTACGAAACCCAAACCCCGCAGTCCTAGATAGCCTTAAATACTATCGGTGAAGTTGTGTAACTGTACAAAAAATGATAAAATTTAAAAAACATTATGATTAATCCTATGTAAACTTCAAGGCGGCATTTGAACATGAAACGGAATTGGCGGAACTTGGGCTGATATATCTACCAATCATACAGTATTTCCTTTCCTTTTATTAGACACTAGACTCAATTGAACCTGTCTCTGCGGAAACGGCCAAATATTTGTTGCCATGAGCAGAGGCTACAGAAGAACTTTCTTTGCCAGTATTGTGGGTTGCGGTTATTGTTCTGCTGCTACGTGCAAAGGTGATAGCAAATACGGAGGCGTATGCTTTGAACGCGATACTCCCACCGAATATCGCAAAACAATCAAGCGTAAAATATCCATAAATGATGTAGAATAGGGAGTATATTCCAGCTACACTGGCCGCCGCATTCGCTTCGATTAGATATCCAAGGACACGCTTTGTCTTGTCAAAATCTTCAAAATCGGAAGGCATTTCCTTCAACATCCTCCGGGTCTGAATGAAACAATTCATTTCACTAGCCACAAATGAAATAGAGCTAATCACACTCCACCATTTGGCAACGGCATGAACCCAGGGAACGCCGTAGATAGCCGTGGCCAAAAAACGTAGGAGAATTGAGCTGCCGACTAGGGTCTCACCGACGATGAACATGGTTTTTGTAAACAGCCGCGGACGGTCATCAAATAGGTTTCGAGGCATACGAGACCAGGATACAGCCATCTCGAAGCATGCATATAGAGCGTGGGCCATAAGATCGAAGTGTTTCGAAAAACTGTAATAACCCTTAAGAAAAAAAAGGATCCCTGATATAAGGCACGACACGGTTAGTGCTATGAAAATGGGTTGAGTCGTGAATAATTTAATAATGTCTTCTTTTGATTTCAGACTTCGAGTCATTGGAATCACCATCTAGCACTTAGAATCGCGGCCTCGGTAGGAAGATAAACCCGAAACAAACAGTATATCAGGAAGGCAAACGTCACGCCCTGGAGAATCCATTTCTCATGCGAGGTTAGTCCGGGATGTTCCATAGCAGGCGACCCGAACAGGATGAAAGGCGACAACCTTTCTGGGGGTAGAAGTTAATGTAAAACTAGAACCGAATGTGGAGACTTGGGAGGAGGCAACCAAACAACATATCATTCCAACTGTGAGATTCCGGTTTGGGAAAGCTGCATTAGTGTTTGAAGGTCTAACAAAACAGTGACACCGTGGTCTACCTTCTGCTTGGTCAAAGTTACCATTTGCAGATATCTATGTATGTAATCTCATCGTCATAAGTGTCTCCTGTAGCTATTGTAAATAGTGGCCAGATCCATATGTAGTGGCGAATACGCAAAGCCCCTCACCCAATCAAGAGGCTTCGACGGGGGCGGGGGAGGCATTGGGGACACTGAAAGCGGAAAGTATTACTTGCGCCATTCAAGCCACATCCGCTTTTGAAAACACCACTGGCCACTCATAATTCTTAGAGGCTCATGTATCTAATAGAACTAGGTTGTAGGATTAACTCTTAAATACGCTAGAAATCTGGGACTTCTCTTACGGATCCAGCCCTGATGGAAAACCATGTAGGGAAACTAGAGGGCAGACAGGCTCCTCACTCTACCACTACCCGTAACCTCTTAAAAGTTCTACGTTCCTGTATAACATTGACTCAGGCCACTTGCGCATTTTTGGATTTTCATATAATAGCAATGTCTTTCAAATCGAATGCTTTTGAAATGATAATATCTAATTCATTTATATAACGTAAAACGCATGTTGTTCTGGCTGGCAAAGTTGTTGTGGAGGCTACCTTCTGATGAACCACCAGTCCCACATGTCATAGAGTATCTTTCAATTGTTAGGATTTCCAACCTGGCGAACTGATTGAAAGCTCCAAGAAAGAGTTGGCCGAAATCAGCTATTTTGAAGCCACTCCGGATGCGGACATAGATAAAAAACAATCGTAATCCGGATTGGTTCACGAATCACTTCTTTTTGACCTGAATGCTCTTCACATTTATTTTAAGCGTTGCGGTGCCTATTCTAGCTCGTGGAGCTCCTGGTTCGTCAAACTACCAGCATGATATTGCACCTGCGGACAACGGGCATACGAAGGATTCTTCGGATCTAAGAACGTTAACTTTCAGCAATACATATGGAGAACCGGTTGTCAAGGTTACATATGAAGCATTAACCGGCGTCGATGTAGCAGGAATTGCGAGAAAACTTGAAGTATTCATTCTTTCCCAAAGATGGCAGTTAACAGTAAAGCAAAAGCGCGTAATGTCTGATATTGATCTCCTCACGGTTTCTTGTGATGACCAGGAGAAGATGATATCGGAGATCCAGTCTTTCAAGGGAGATCTAGTAATGGTATACAGCACAGATAAGAACCTTTGCGTTGCATCGAAAAACAAACATTCTTCCCTCCCTTCTTCCAAATACTACTTCACCATGACAGGGTCGTCTCTTGGTAAGGACGAAACAGTCTCTAAGCTCGCAGAAGAATCATTGTCTTTTAAATCTTATGAGGATTCCAAACCTTTAACGAAGGCAACTCTGGCAGGCGTTTACCTCATTTCTAGTTTAGTCGCTGCAATGGTCTTGACTGCTATCGGGTTCTGTATTGTTGCAAGCTGTCGGGGTTGTATAGCTCTTTGTAGTCGTCGGAAACCGGGTAAAAGAGTCTCTAGAGAAGAACGGGAGACCCTCTATGTATAAAACACTTTGTTTTAGGCTACGTTCAGTAGCCACCTGGAAAAAATATCATGATATTATAAACAGGAAATGTGACATTTTTTAATGTTATTTGGGCACAATGCTTTCTGCAGTGCCACACCAAAACGCCGTCGCACTCTATCACCCTCTCCAGCAGCCCCTTTACATTTACATGTTACCCTAGTTGAACCAGATGGCCCTGACAGCAGCTTTGTCCATCCAGGTTGGATCGAGTTTGCCCATCCTTGCTGGTCAGGAGAGGAATGAACAAAATCGTAATTCAACATGCACAATCTATTTTCCCTAATCGCCAACATGAAGGAATATTTTACATGCGTTCGACAGGCGTGATCCCCAGCAATCTCAACGCATTTCCTAATACCACTCTAGCAGCACGGTATAGCGCCATCCTGGGAAGGGCGATATGGTGAGGTTGATTAGCGACCCATAGGACATCGTAACAGCTGCTCATGCAATGGGTCATTTTGAACAGATATGTGACGATAGTAGAAGGTTCTTGGGTTTTGAAGGCACTGAGAACAACATCCGGATATTGAGAAAGTATGCGAAGGAGATTAATTGCCTGCCTTTCATTGAGGCTTGAGAAATCTGCAGCAGAGAGATGTTCTAGTCTGAACTCGGAATTTCGTTCCATTGAACAGAGTCGTGCGTGAGCATATTGAAGATAGGGCCCGGTATCTCCCTCAAAGTTGAACATGCGATCCCAACTAAATGTATAACTGTTATTTCTGTGCGTTAGCAATATTCAATTAAACAATGAGATTTACCGTTTTCCAGACATGTCAGAAACTATAATGGCCGCCATTCCAACAATATGAGCTGTGCTCTCGGGGTTTTGAACCTGGTGATACTTCGTTTCATTTGTCCTCATAACTTCATGCATTTTATCAGCCGTGTCTTTCAAGATATCGTCTAAGAACACAGCTGTTCCTTTGCGAGTAGACATTCCCTTCACTAGTCCATAATTGACATGAAGACATCGATCGGCCCAGGGATATTCCATTTTCTCAAGGATCTTGAAAAGTTGCGCGAGATGCAGGTCTTGTTGACTAGCAACAACGTAGACCATTTTATCGAATTTATGGTCCTCATAGCGTTGAAGAGCGGCGCCGATATCTCTGGTCAAATAAAGTGTTGTACCATCCTTTTTGGTGATGATAGCTTTTCCAAGTTTCTTATCGTTGAAATCAATTAGTACTGCGCCATCATCCCGGACTAGCAAACCCTTTGAATCGAGAATTTTCATTGCTTTGTCGATAGATTCATTGCTGACTTGTGATTCTCCCGAATACTCATCAAAGTGAACGTTCAGACGCGCATAATTGGTTTTGAACCTCTGGATTGAGTAATCCCTGAATCGTTTCCACAAGCTGAGAGCAGATTCGTCACCTTTTCTTAGCTTTTCCTTTTTTGGGATAAGTGGTCCATACCATTCTCCATCTTGTGAAAATAGGCTCGGGCTAAGTCATGCAGGTTGTTTTCAGGGCGGGTATATTCCTCGCCGTTTTCTTTCACCAAGAGCTTTGCGGCATTGATTTTCACTTCTTCCGCTTCCGCTTCGGAATTGATACGAACGTAGACGTTATATAGATGTTCGAACGGATTGTTAGCTAGTTCTTCTTCGCTCCCGAATCGTTCAAATCCAATGGCTAGAAGACCTCCAGATTAGCGTGTTCGAAAAAGTAACGCAATGTACCAAACTGTTTTCCCCAATCACCGAGATAATTCATACGATAGACTTTCCAGCCACAGGATTCGTGCAGATTTGCGATGACAGCACCGAGCATTGTATTCCTAAGATGACCGGCATGGAATTCTTTTGCAATATTTGGGCTGGAGAACTCGACGATGACTTTTTTTCCTTTCCCAGATTCGTTCTGTCCATATAATGCCTCTCGTGTATAGATGTCTTTCAGTACGATATTCTTCAGGTAGCTATCGGAGAAGAAGAATTTCAGAAAGACACCTGATGCATTTGTCGAAGAAATGAGAGACGAAGTTGGAAACTAATAGCGCTTAGCTTGATGAAGGGCTAAATTACTACTTTTTCTGACCACTGTGTAGCAAAATTGTTGGGGTTGCCTTTTAATTTCAATTTTGGGATGGGTATAATCAAATCCCCATTTTCTGGCTTTAATGGGGTCTCGAGCGCGTCCAAAATTGTATTCGGGTCGCTTCCAGAAATTTGAGACAGTTGATCAGCGATGTACGATTTGAAGATATCGATTGGGTTCCCCTCAAGATTGCAATCCGAGAATGGTTTGATTTTCTCTGTTATTCCCAGAGCACCTAAACGTCTAGACAAATCCTCGGACATTCTTCTTTTGAATATCAATAGATACGAGTTATCCCTGTGTAGAGAAAGGATTGCTTGCGGCCGCAGGAACCGTAAAGTGATCAGAATTGCAGTCTAGACTCCCGTAAAAGATTTTTGGTGGTGGGATGAGTCACTAGCAGAATGGGACAAACATCCGGGTATACAAGTTCAGCAGAAAAGTCTAGTTGCGCTCGCCAATAGATATAATCGACGGTGGCTGTCCGTATATCAGCTTCATGCTCTGCTCTAAAGTGCTTTTCTACAGATATTATTTATAACTAGCAAGTGCATTGCATAAAGGCAAGTAAAAGAACTTGGTCCTGTAACTTTAAGGTTTATTCGCGAATAGAGCCACCGCTTTGAATGGCAAGGCAAGGGTTAGCAAGAATATCACTGACTATGTATATTTGCGCTCAGTAAAGTTCGGTTCGAATTTGACCATCATCGCCGTCACCTGGTGCAAACCTCATATCGTAGAATTCTGGCATCAGGTTTAGTGTTAACAAAATCTACGAATACATAGGAAACTGGGATTCTAAATGGAGGGATTAAAGACTGAACCAGATTCTATACTCAGCATAATACAAGATTAGATCTCACCTGCACTCAGGTGAGGATCCAGCTATCTACTTACAGACACGTATAACTGTTATCATTCCCTTCGATAACCTTTATCATTCCTTGTTCCCTTCAAAATCTTATGTTATGCCCACTCCACACATCCTTATGCCACGGTTATGCGTAGTAAGCTCACTGGGGTGGACTTACACCTGGTGTCTGGGATACTTCACTAGTATCCGCTTGCACTAAGCTCAGCGCCGATTTAACTGACACCCCCCTAAACCCGACACAATATAGGGAATTCTTATTATATATTTATTAGGATATTGTGTCAGGTTTAGGGGGGTGTCGGTTAAACCGGCGCTGAGCCTACTGCAGGCTGAGCAAAGATCTGATAAAGGAGCCATTATTATTTGTTTACCAAGGGTTTTCTTGAATGGTAGAACAATACTTAGAAGAAAATTGTGCCAAAAAGAAATTGTGCACAGATCATCACTCTATGTAATTTTAACCAACATTCCACAAAGTTATTGACTAGCCTTGTTGATTTGTTCAGAGACTTTTTGCTTAGCATCGTGCAACTTTCCTTCAACGTTAGCCCCCTCGCCTTGTTGTTTTTTCAAATCCTGGTGTCAGCCAGTGATTCCAATGACAAGATCTCATACAGCTAGACGTCTAGCCTCGTTGTGGATATCCAAGACTTGTTTCTGTCCTGTAAGATAGAAGTCTCGAATTTTTTTTCCAGTGACTGTATCAAGTGCGGTGTCGACATATCGATGGGCAGTATCTAATAAAGAAAACTTATTATCGAGAGTAGTAGCAGTTTCAGTGACATGGAGTTTTTGATCCAGAGTTTTGACTATTTTTAGTCATCAGCAGCAAAAGCAAGCCAAGTACCATTCGCCAAAGCTGAATTCAGGAACGATGTAAATCTCAAGCTGACTCCATGCTCTCGATCCAGTTCAATACCTTTCTCCAGGGCACTATCTCCAATTACGTATCCCTGTGCGAGATATTCAGCCAGTATGGCGGTCCGTGGTTTGTCTTCTTGGCGTAATCCCTCTCCTTCATTTTCCGAGGGCTGCGAATCAAGCCGTTCGACACTAATCTGCCGGGAGCCAAGCTGAGCCTCCTGCAGTAGAAGAGCCGTCTTCGCAGCGGAAGCTCGTTCAAAGACAATTTTAGCCGAATTCGTAGCACTGCCTTAGTAGGAACAATTGAAAAAGAAGGTACCGATCAAGCATAATTGATTGAATCTTTCCACAGAAGGAAAAGAAGTCTTTGATAATCGCTTCAGTGACCTCTGGTCCAAGATTCTTTGCGATAACAATGGAATCGTTACTTGGGGAAGACATGGTGGTGGGGAATGGAAATGGAGGATTATATATGCCAACCGCGAGTAATGACGTAACACGGATCATATGATCTTCAGAACCAGTAGTGCTTAACCAGCGTCCAAACGCCCGCCCGACCCCGCCGCCTGCCGCAGGAATTGCCAATTTACAATGTCTGATAACATTTTGTGGTTCAGACTTTGTAAAGAAGTTTGCAATACCTCATTCACTAAGTAACAAAGATTGCTAATATCGATTGATTTCTATTTGGCCATTTTTTCAGTTGCTATTATTTTTCCTCATGGAAAGGCCTGTAATTAACATAAAGGCAAGGACAACAACACAGTACATTAGAATAGCATAATAGAGTAACAGAAGTAGAACCGTATTAAGCAAATATGCTTATACTTAACCCACTCTGTTCATTTTATCCAACCCGCCCAACCGCCCGCCGGAGAATGCTCCGGCCGGCAAGCCGCAACAGACTCCTCAAGATAATGACTTAGCCGCCTTTCATCCTTCCAGAGGTTATGTTTCTCTATTTTGAAATGACCAAAGGGCATATCAATTGCCAACAAATCAAGGTCAACCTTAGCTCTCCGGACCAGATTATCTTTCAGCATTTCAAAATTGAGTTCTTTCACAAGAAACGTAACAAGTCTCCGTGTACCCTCAAGACTTGAACAAGGTTCAGCAAGACTTAGGATTGAAGAAACTAAACGAGCAGATTCTTCTCTGATGTCCTCGTCGTCATCTTCGAGAAAGTCGAATATATGAAAATACAACGCTTCAGTTTGCTCGCTAGGGATTCTGAGATGCTCAGAGAAGGCGGATATCGATGCAAGTGCAGCTTGACGAGATGACAATGACTAGAGTGTCAACTCCGAGTGGATGCAACCCGCATATTCACCTTTTCATCGCCAATGAAGTGAGACAACTGGTCTATCCACTCAAAGAGTCTACTGTTGCAATCAGAAACCTTTGAAGACCATATCGAAACAGTTAGAATGAAAGACTAAACTGTGCAGTACCTCTACGATATGAATACCCATCAGAGCCATCGCGGCCTCACGTATAGATACGATAGATGATTCTCGGACAAGACATAATAATTTCGCCCACCTCGACGTCCCAGAAATCCTTAGCCGCCGCAATAAGCCCAACGCAGCAATTCGTACTTCACTAAATACATCCTCATCAAATGCGAGTTTGTAAATTTCCTTTACCAACAAAGGGCTACGCGATACCCTAAGCTCATAAACAGGTTTCACTTTGAGCGAAATACCTTTCATCAAACAAATCCAAGAGTTTGATCTTCGCTTCGTAGCAGCCGTTTTGAATTGCATTGATGGCTGTATTTTGATATCTACTGTCCCCTTTAGCTAATGACAAGCGAAAAATCGCAGTATTTATCTCCAAGAATGAACTTCCTGCTCCAACTGCAGGATAAGCGAGATTTCTTCGTCGTAGAGATGCAAAGACTTTCGAATCCTCTAAGAGATACCGCGTACATAGCTCCAAAACAAGTCCTTTCGAAAACGGATTATTGTTGTAATTGACGAGGATATCAAAATTCTTCAAAATGGGATTTCGAAGGACGGGGGCGAAATCTTCGATGAGCTTTTGGCATAAAAATATAACGCACCCGAATAGCTATTGACCAAACTCTTTACAAGTAATAATCGCCCATGTATCTCATTTTGTGAGAGTCCCGGGCATCCATTGATCATTTGGCACAGAACAGTCGGAACTTCACAAGCAGGAATGAGCGCTGGCAACGCTTGTGCAGCAATTTCTCGAATCTTTGATTAGTGACATTAGGTGGATAATAAAGCTGCACCTTCCAAATCCCACTTCTCAGAGCTTTCTCAACCAACTTCCGCATTTCATTATAGTCACCACATCCTCCTATGTCCAATCTAGATAACAAAGAAAGAATAGGATACAATACAGTTTCAACCTGTCAGGTTAATGTCATGTTGAAATAATAAAAGTCAGACCTTGTTCTCACTCAGTGCATTCACGCCAATGCTCAACTCGTGAACAAATGAGTCATGACAAGCATACCGATCAAAAAAACTTTTAACAGACATCCTTTTGCCAACACCAGAAAAATCCCTGGATTTATGCTTTCCAAAAGCGCGAAGAATGATGGTATTGAACAAAATTAATGCACAGTTTCGAATTGACCATCTAATTGATTAGAGCGATAGTCCTTGAAACGGAGAACGATACGCATTCGAGGAAAAGCCTTGAATAACTAAGAGAAGCGCCTCAGAAACATATTCAGTACAGTACACAGACAGCTTTGATTCCTGGAATATCGCACGAATAGAGTTTAAAGCATGGATTTGAGGGAGGTCTGACAATTCAATGATTTCGATCCGAATTTTAGCGATTTTAAAGAGTTGCGACATGGTTGATTTAAACAATGGGCGAGAGATGCCGATCTCCGGGCATAATAAAGCTACAAGAGACATTGGTAAACCCCCGCTTCGCCGAGTTATAGTTCGCGATGTAAAAAGCATGGCATCAATAATTTCCTGGATATTAGTGGAGCGAAGGCCAAAGCGCGGTACCTGTATCCAGATTTTGGGGAGAACGTTCAATTCCTCAAGTTGAGAAGAATGAAGAAATGTAGAGAGTGCAATAAGCTCTGGGAATAAAGCAGAAAAGGCTCCACGATGACGGATCTCATTTATCCAGGCAAGGTACAATCTGCCTGTTTTTTCGAGTTCTACCGAAGTCATATGATTTAGTAGTGAGGTCAGTAGCAAACTACACAGTTAACTACCAAGGGAAAAGTTCATGCCTCGATTCTTTAATGCTGCGCCACGCAAATGAACTCATTTCCTGGAATTCACTAGAGTCTTGAAGGAGTTGTTCAGGTGATTCGGCACAAAGCAGTTTCTTCGTATACTCATAGATCTTCTCAATTACTGCAAATATTCGGGGTATCATTGGATCTTTGATGCTTTGGTGTTGAACATGAAACCTGATAATTAGAACGAGACGAATCTATCTCAAACTTTCCGTAAAAGGGACAAATATCCAAGAGATTGCTCGCCATTCTCCAGCTTTTTCAGGGACCATTTGTAACCCAAGTCGGCCAGAAATAATAATCTTGCAGCACCATCATACTCTTCACATCTCGAGATATTTATCACATCCAGTAAATTATTTTTCTCAATTTGAATCTCCACTTTACACCTGAACAGGATTTCCATACTCTTGTCGCGAATATCTTCAAATGGGTCTGATAATTTATCAACCAGTAATTTCTGCATTTCATCATCAATTATCTTGATTTTAAATGGAAACAGTTGCGATGACTGTTCTCCAAAAACAAGATCATCAAGCCCAAAAATGAAGAATATTTCGATAATATGAATTGTCGTCAGTACCCGCTGATACGAACTTTCTGGTTGCAATTCATATTTCAACAACTCATGAAACCAGAGGATGAATTCGTGCTCCTTATCGAATGAATTGCGCGATTTATTTAGCGCATGACATGATGCTCGTAGACGGGTGAGAAGTTGACGGATTCGGCCAAGGAATACGCAGCGGACATCCGGTATTGTCGAGGTGAAAAAGTCAGACAAGTACAATTTTAATAAAGCGAAGTCATGATTTGAGAATGGTGTTGTTTGACGATATGACGATAACAGTACTGATAATGCACCAAGTCGAACCTCGGGATTAATATGGCATAAGTGTCTTTCTAAGTCCATGGTGGAATGAGGAATATTTAATTCGGTAGCTATCCGAAGAATTGAGAAATTAGACAACAGATCGGTAACGGACTGAAGCAAAGAAACCGAAGTGGGGGACAAGCGAAAGAGTGGAGGGAGGATATACTGCCTTATTGCCTTTCCAATTTGGGGATCTTCGAGATTCGGCGGTATTAACGCAGTCCAAAAATTGTTCCATTCATCCTTGTGCTGTTAAAAGGTTACAGTGAGGTGAGCACCTCGGCAACTTCCTCTTTGCGTACGGCAATAATCTCAAAAATGAGCTTGCCAACACAGCTGGATAATGATGGGTCCTTCATGCTAGAAACTGCATGCTCAAGATATCCTTTGCGCTGAACAACAAGATTTGTTCCGCAGTCTTTGATCAATTCGACCATAAAGACGGAAATTCCCTTGCTCAAAGGCTCTTCCAACATTATCTTGAGCACGTGTGCTTTAGCGAATTGTGAGGTTTTTTCACCCTTCTTGAGTAGATGTCTAAATAGACCCTTGCAGGCCTTAGCGGCACCGGCAACTGAATGAGAATATCGTGTCCATGTCAACGGCATAAACTGTATATAATCCACAGTTTCAATCGGAGTAGTGGTAGTTTTTTGACACAAGTAGACGAGTGTATCGACTATCATGATTTGAATGTCTGGAGAAAATGCGGGTGAAAGCAATGTCGACAGATAATCGAATGACCTTCTAGCCTGTCTTAAACCTGGCTCAAAGTCGCTTCAAACCCAAAACCCTCGGTAATCCTTATATTTCTCAGGTTCTTTTTAATATCATCATTATTGAAAATCATTCTGAAAACAACCGAAGTCAAACGACGTCGGAGTTTTCAGAAGCTGCTTTTTCACTTGCGCTAACTAACCATCAAACTCAGAAATATCCCTCCGACTGATCCTCGTCATCTTCACCATATAATCCGGCATTTTGCGCCCTTTAGTCGCTCTAGCATCTCGTGAAATGCACAACCGCCCAGTCAATAGCACCTTCGTCAATGGAACAAATTGCATACATCCCCCAATACCATCCAATGGACATTCCACCTCAGGAGCTCCCCCTTCTCCACCTCCCCAATCTGTATCGCGCCTAGTCTATCCTCGACTAATTAGTCAGGACCTCCTTCCATTTATTTACAGCGTGGGCTTCCTTCGTGGTCAATTTTCCGACGTTGCCCTGCAAGTCTCAAACTTTCCCACCCTCCAAGTTCATGCATTAATCATCGCACAATCGCCATTCTTCGCTCATTTAATCTCACAGCAATCCGGTCCACCATATACCCTTAAAATTCCGACTGATGACCAATATATTACTCCATCGAGCGTCGCTTACGTTTGCCAGCACCTTTACCGACCTATTCCTCACTTTGAGGAAGATGTTGATCTGAAAGCTGTGCTTGCAACAAGTATATTTTTCCAAATGGACGATCTCGCTTCTCGAGTAATTCATCATATCCGGGTTGAACGAGATTTAGTATCGTGGATTGAATTCTCGGGACTTTCTGAAGCCGAAGATAAGAATAGATATCTACCATTTTCAAAGCATATTCAGGGAATGATCATGGGCTATCTCTCTCATCAGTTACCGTTTCATCATCCAGAAAGCTTGGTTGAGACGCTGAAACCATTGCCTTTTGCTGTTGTAAAGAAAGTCCTGGAAGAATGTTCCATCGAGAACGATATGACTAGATATCAGACCGCGAAGAAAGTATGCGAGGCAAGAGGTCAGGGAGAAAGTGTAGTATTAAGTTTTGAAAATGGAGGAAAGAAGGTTGAGGTGGTCCGACGTGGGAAGGGTAAGAAGATGTGGAAAATCAAATAGTGGGCATTGTATCTTGAGTGAGGTAGGTTCATTGTATCTTTGGCTGTTTAGCATCAAAAAAGCATTGATTTTGAAGCCACTCCACCAATGCGCTCGAAAGCCATTTCAAGTCAAAATATTTAATTGTTAAGAGATTTGCAACTGAAATTTTCGAGGCTCACAGCAATTCTACACCTCTTTACACTACGACCTATTTTTCTGACTTGGGGTTATATTGGTTTCACAATGTTGATGATTTCTAAACAAGTGTAAGCTTTTCACAGAACAATGGCTTCGGAATCTATGGCCGTATGTGTTTTCTAGGGTTGTTGCCAGTGCATGCTTGTCGCTTGTTTCCTTATACTTGCATACATTTACTGCATATCTTTCATACTGTATATTTTTCATAATGTATACTTTATTTACAATTCATTTGAATGAATGTTTCCTATTCGTATTCGGACAACATTGGGTGTTGTGGGAGAGGGACTAGGGTATATTGTGTCAAGCTTTAGTAACAATAACTTAGCTAGGTATGGCCCGCAGTAACCCTTTAAATGCAAAATTAATAAAGACGATTCTGGGATGAAACACACCACTGTTCCATGCGTCCAGCCGCGAGGAAATATCCTTACACTTGAAAAAAAGCACAGGATAATCAGATGTATAAAAGCGTCTCAGACCATAAATCCACTGCCTATCAACCACTGAAGGAGTGTAACGATATACCCGGGGTATTACCAGGATATGTCGTACCAATACAGTATGAGGCGTAATAAGAAATAAGGGCAATTAATATATAGAGTATATAAGGGCTTAGCTAGCATATCTTAACCTAAGCGTAAAGAATTGCTTGCTTAGGTTAAAGAAATATAACCAGGTGTTATTTGCACACTACGCTTAACTATTTCTAGGGAGCGCCTCTGTGCTATCAAATAGCAGCACTACTTGATGACAGTTCCACTCTTGAAGTACATTATTCGTGCTGGCAAAATATACCCGATAGTAGGCGTCGCTATCCAATTTGCACATAATGGGAACAGGGGCAGTTCTCCATCCGAATGCGATATATCGGAATTGCATATCGAGCCATGTGAAACTCCAATCATCAGGGTTTGCAGAGGGTGGATTTGTCGTTTTAAACTCAAGCCCGTTAAGTCCTTCCTTCGCTTTCTTCCATGTTCCATAGCGACCAGTGGTTATTTCCTGGAGCTGACCTGTTGACAAAACTTGAAAGACAGCAGCATTTGTATTTTGTCCGGGGTTCGATGAGAGCATACCACCTGGGGTTAAACCGAGCGTACGATTGAAAATAGGCTCCGAACTCTCCTCTTGGGTCATTTCGGAAAATGGATAGGTGACGAGCGCAAAGGCGCAACAAAGCGGAACGGACTGGCTCTTTAAACATTCAGCAGTACAAGTTGCTTGCCGGGGAGGTGGATGTGTGTTAAGGGTCTCAATAACCTGAATTGAAATATCGTCTTTTGAGGGGTCGTTATTGCTACTAGATGAATGGCCAGCCTCGGCTTTGACAGAGAAGATGTAAAGAACGAATACAGAAAGAATGGAGAGGAGTTTCATCTTCGACTTCGTTGGTTTTGATATGCCTTTTGGCGGATGAACTGGTTCTTTATCTTCTCTTTGGACTCCTACATCGGCTGCTACCGTTGCTTGCTGGGCTAATGAACCACGAAATTGTATCGGACATTAAAGCAATATGGCATGTCGAATTATGCCATCTTGTTCTGACAATACGCAAATAACCAACTAACCAAATAAACTTACAAAAAGTTCAAAAATTGAAACGAGATATTTGGTGATTCTCCTATCATCAGCATTCTTAATCGACTGGACCAAATAGACCATCCAAATAGACCAGACCAGACTGGCATTTATTTCAGTCCAGACCAACCAGACCAAAGGTCAAGTTGGTCTGGACAGTCTGATAGACTGAATAATTCATATATATAGTTAATGGTTAAGAAATAGTAGAAGAGAAAAGGCACTTGGTTAAGGGAATCTTGTAGAGGCGAGGCAAATTGAAGTTGGCTTAAGCGGTGATGAAAATCTCAAAAGTGGCAGTGGCGGTGGTACACTCGAGTAGTGGTAGTAGCGGTATCTTGATCTATGTTGCAGCTCTTTGACCTCAGGTATAAGTGACAACAAGAAACATCATTGTTAATACAAAAATTCCCATTGTAACCAAGCAACCTATATCTATCGGAATTTTTTTTCAGAATGTATAAGAAGGTTTAGACCGACTGGACCGGTCTTTGGGCTGTTTAGACCGACTAGACCAAGGGTCTTTGGTCGGCCTGGTCCAGTCGATTAGGAACGCTGCTTATCATACATCTTGTCAAGCAAACGTCAGCATTTTCCTTTTGGAATGATGCATCTAGTGACCTCACGCGAATCGGCTGTAACACATCCTCAAACAGCCCGTCCGCGGCCGTCGGTGACCCTCCGGCGGGCGGTTGGACACACTGCTGTCAAACTATGCACCAACTTTCCTCCAAATTACCATTTTAGCGGAAACTAGTAGTGTAATCAACAATAGAAAGATTGAGTCCCTTAAAATGAAGAGAGCTTTGACGACCTTTGCTTGTCACAAGTTGGCAAGAGCTCAACACGTTACAATAACAATCATAGCAGAATGATGTTTTCACACGAATGCCAAATTTCAAATTTCACAAAATACTTAAACTTGGAGAATTGATTAATCCTTGAGATTCACTTGGAACATCAAAACAACAAAAGAAATATCGGTTCCAGACCCTGCAAACCTACTTGGGCTCAGTGCAACGGCACATTTGCAATTGCTAACAAAAAGGTTGGAAAACAATTGATACTTAATGGTAAACTGCTCGCAGCCCAATGAATGTGATAATCGCCGGTCCCTGCCAGATCACAAAAATACCAAGTCGAAACTTCATTGAATGCGAACCCAGAAATTCCAGAGATGAAATTAAAGAGCTGCCATTTGCCGGGATATCCAGTAATGTTCTTGCCCGCGTTGAAATCGACCTCGAAGAGGTTTGGTATCTTAGAAGCGATCAAATTTCCGTAGCGACCGCGTGTTGTATCGCGAAGATAATTATCTACCGAAAGATGAAGAATTATTGAATCCTCATTGTCTTGTTTTGGTACGAGATGGCCCTTGTCCAAAGCGAGTGAGTTATTGTAGATGCCGGACGGGACGGTGCTCAGGCTGACGTTGGCAGTCTGGAAGGAGATGAGAGAGAACTGACAACAATTGGGAGCTTCTTTGCTTTGAAGACAAGACGCGCTACATGGTTTGAGTTGTGGAAACGGGTTCTGCTGAATGACTGCTTCCACCTGAGGTCCAATATTTTTCTCTGTGGTGCGTGCAGCCTTATTAGGTTGGGTCTGGGCCAGCCCTTTAACAGAAAGGATGTAGAGAGCTGATGCGTAAAGAATGGAAAGGAACTGCATCTTATTTTCGTTGTTTATGTGGGTGCCTGCCTGGGAAAGGTGGGCTATTCATACTTTCCCAGATTCCCTTTGCAAACGATCCAGACTGTGTCAAACATACCCTAGCCTAATCTCCAAGAGCCTGAAAGAGAATTCTGGTTTGAGCAATCCGGGGCCGCAGATACAAATGCTGACAAACTATGCGCCAACAACTCCTGTTTTCTTAGTTGCCATTTTTTAGCGACAATTGATAGCATAATCAACAATAGAAAGATTAGAGTCCCAGGCTCCTCGGATCTATAGCCATAGCCCTCAAATAACCCTCAAATATTCTCAGGAGAATGTATTGAATTGACGATGATGCTGGTTCACGGGAAGATGAAATTCAAAGTCACGATTACAAGATTTCATCTGCAACTCCACCACAGGATATATTTGCGAATATTCATGAGTAAGATGATGCCTGTTTTTATTTGCATTATTGAACAGACACAGACATTGTTGGGGACGGGCCAAGAAAAAGGCCCGGCCCATCGGCCACTCGACCGAAACGGGCTTTTTCACGTGATATTAGATAATGCTATTTGGGCAGCCCTTCCCCTCGGCTGTATCATCCCTTTTCGCCTTCCTACCCGCCTTGCCTTCCCGCCTCACCAGCCAGTCTCGCTAGCCTCTCCCATGGCTCCC
>LXFE01000205.1:0-52690 GCA_001929475.1 Neolecta irregularis DAH-3 | reverse complement strand
TATATATATATATATATATCATACATATCATATCTATTCAAAACTCAGACTCGCCCTCGCCGCCCGCAACTTCCACATTCACCAGAGACAATGCCCACGGCGCAAACGCGCCCCATGCGACGACCTTCCAGCCCCGGTACAGTCCACCCATCCCGCCCTCGTTCCGCACAATGTGCCATGCAGTCCCCATCACCCCGTAGTACACGCCTACTCGCACGATGGTTTTCTTGGGCTCCGCTGCCGCCAGCTGCCCGCGGCGTAATATAGTCTCCAGTGGCAGCCGCACAAGCATCTCAAACGCAATCGTCACAAACGACGACATCGCCGCAAATGCAGGCCATTCAACAACCCACTGACGGCGCAGAAACATCGAAACAGACGTCCCCACCATAGACGGAAGGGTGGAATGCAAAATAGTCGGCACAACAAGACCCTTGGGACAGATCCACGTACTCACAGCCCGCGGAGGCACAATATCCCGGGGCCCAACATCAAAGGGCGTAAGCATCAACCTCATAATTAGCAAAAAAAATCCATTCAACCCCACCTTGTCCGCGCAATGTCAAGTGGTGCAAGTACCAACGCTGTAATCGCAGAAGCTGCCACAGTACACCCCAGCGACATCATCGGCGCTAGAGATTCATCCATCCCAAATAATATCGGATCAGGCAACGAAAACACCGCCGCCAACAAAGACGAACACCACGATTCCATCACTGAATAAACCACAGAATACACAAACGTCGTGTTTTGCGCTTTCAATAAACCCCGCGCACCTTCCTGTTTCCACAAAGCAGACACAATTTTCCGCACTTGTGTTGAAGATACTTGAAGTTGGTAGCTCGGTCTTGCAATTTTATCTCCACTCGACGGAATTATATAGCCCGTTCGATCTGTGTTGCGTCCTCCTTGTTGATTCATGTACCCTGGTACTGGAATTGACGAAAAATAAGACGGTTCATCACCATCTGAACTCTTTTCCGAGAATATCTAGTCTTTAGTCATTTTTTATTGTTATTAACATACATCTTCATCGTCAGATTGATACTCCAGAGGCCGCTCTGATTTTGTTGCGGATGAAGATAGTTGACATTGAAGTATCGTCTTTGCTACTTCCCATGGTTGTGCAATCATCCCAGTAAAATATCGTACAGTTGCCTCTTGAGCAAATCGACTCAAGAGCTCTTGTGCATTGGGAAGTTCAAAGTATTTTTCATAGTCGACGTCCGAAAATACATTTGATCGACTACCGATATCTGCATCTGGAATCCCCAACGAAAGCGGAAAGGGATCTTTCTCGGGAAGATAGGCATATGGACGATACGTCGACATTTCGATTTACCCGTCCAATTTTGAGGCACAACGCGGTCGGCGGAACCCAAAGTTTATTAACCTTACCAGCGCAACCTCAAATTTTTAAAATTACTTCTACAATATGGGTCCACCTGCAAACCCACAGAAACACCAGCAAACCTCCTCCCTTCCAAGAAAAATCGAAGAATTATCGAGTTCTGATCAGTATATGGATAACGGTATTCAAGAATTTCTCCAGTATTAATTCGACAGAATCCGACGATGAGACCGAATCAGAACAAGATGAAAACGACAAAGAAATAGACTCAGACCACCAAATCCGTCCAAAAACCAAATCCCAAGCTGAAAAAACAGCCGATTTCGCAACTTCAATGGCCAAAATCCTTAATTCACATATAAAAACGTCTGATCGAGCGGTAACAACTATATCTAACCAAACTAATCTTAGGACCCCATATTAATTCGAGCCAAGACGAGTGATCGAGTACGAGAAGAAGAAACTTTGGAGTACAAGGCTAAAAAGATGTTATCGGCGCAGAAGAAAAAGGATCGAGATGTCGGACATGTCATTGATATTTTACCAACCGGCGAAAACAACGATCCAGAGACCGTCAGAAAAATCCTCCAAACTGAAAAAAAGTTACGAAAGACAGCTCAACAAGGAGGTAAATTCCTCTCGTATATTTTAAAGTGGTGTTTATCTGTAGTGATTCAACTTTTCAATGCGATTAGAGCTAGTCAGATTAAAAGTGAAGTAGTATCCAAACAAGTCAAGGAACAAGGCGTTTGTGGAATTGATCAACGGCAAGATCAAGGTATTATTTTAAAATTCAAAAGTAGGATGATACTTATTCTTGTATAGTTGTCGAACTATCTAAAGCCAGTTTCTTAGATCTCATCAAAAAGGGAAATACATGACCTTATTTCGAATGGTTTAATCCTTGTAACATGGGGTCTCTATTTCGAATTTTCAATACTTGTAAATATGATCGATCCTCTACAGCTCGCCCGCCATAGATTAATTTATTTATTCTGTCTTTGGTGTTCCTAGGCGTTGTATATTTCGTGTTGCACTAGGTAACTTTACAACAAGTCCATCGATATCTTTTTTCATAATGACTTGGCATCCCAAACGACTAGCTATACAATTCAGGTACCGTAACTAAAAAGGGCACACGTACTCTCTGTTAAGCCGAAAGCAAGGTCAAGCATATCTTCTTCTTCTTCAGTTGGTTCAGGCAATTTTTCGTAAAATTCAGGTTGTACGATTACATGACATGTTGAACAAGCTATCGACCCTTCACATGCACCTATTTCAACCATCAGCGTAAAGTGTTCACACTATAGATAAAGGTACATTCCAAGTCAATGTCATGCTCTTGTGCTATATCCATCAACGATTCGCCCTCATGTACATCAAGAGTCCGCTTTTCGTCCTGCGGCGTCACAAACGTTACTTTTAACCTACCTTTGTCAAACCTCACACTTGATTGGATTTACGGTTGTCCTATAGGTTCATTTGAATGCGATTTATGTCTTTGGGCTATATATTTTCAGTTCTCAAGTGTTTATTTTGGCTTATTGTACGATTATGTGTATTGAAAAATCGGGATGTAATAGGGTGTACCGCCTTTATCCTTGAAAAAAACAGACGGGGTGGTACCATAACCCTTGGTATCCGATGCATCACCACCAGTCCTCTCATTATTATTGTTTTTTTGTGTAAGAAATGGAAGACTCGAGATTATCGGTCAAAGGTAGTTTCTCCAAAGTCACGTTTTAATAGACCAGACAACTTTTTTTCCCGGGCGATGACACCTTTCTTCGTTTTTTGGCTTTTAATTTAGTCACTAGCCATTTTCGTGCTGAATTCTAACGTGATGATGTTTTGGAGTGTTGGATGAATTAATTTTTTTTTATGAACGTTTGGTGCTATGTCGATTAATCTGATAAGGGATTGTTCTACATTGCGATCTAGTCTATCCTGTTTGTGGCCATTGTCAAAGTTTATTTCTGGTCAATTACGTGGACAAGATTATTTTTAGTAGTTCATTGTAATACCACGCGGGACACTTTTTTCGGACTTTTGCAGATATATGTCTGTTTAACAACCATTGGATGAAAACAACGTCGAATTTACCAACACATAAACCAGTTAAAACTTTCACATGTGATAGATGATTTCAATCAAGAATTAATTTCATATTGTAAAGAAATGGACGTCAAATCTGACGCCGTAAAGTATGACCGATTATATTTCTACATGATACTACAATCCTTGTCCTTCTTTGACCGCCCAATAATCGTCAATTGAACTGCGCGACAGTCTTCCCCTTTATATGCTCTCCTAAAATTGTAATAAACTTGATAGATTCCCTCTGCAGTTTTGCAGATCAAAGGCGTCCATCTTGCTCTTACTTTGGAATGGAGGGATCCAAATCGATCAATTTCAAACTGCTCGACCACGTATTGCAACTGTTCTAGCGGGAGTTGTGATTGTTCTTGTGTCAAATGAAGCATCTTGACTGGAGTAGCTCTTAGATAAAGGCTCTTGGGATACTGAGTGAAGAAATCCCCTACAAATAATTGCGATTTCTCATGTCTCAAAAAGCCCTCTCGAGTGAGGATGAAATCTTCACTGCTGCTCTTCAAGTCCAAAGAGGATGTTTCCGTCATTCGAAGGGTATTGCTAGCAGTATCCACGTACAATGACCCAAGCACATTCTTGCCGCTCTGAACTTGTAACTCAAAACCACGTGGAGCGAGTAACAACTCAGAAACTGGTTTGCGGAGGATTACGTCGAATTTCTTCCCGTTCCCAAGATTGGATTCGCTGAGAGCCTCTTCTCCTATCTGATATTAGAATTGTGGGCGTTTGGGAAAGGTACGCCGGTGTCTTGGTCAGACAGGACCAAATCACTCTCGTGATATTGAGAGTACTCTAATTCATCCGCAAAGCGCACAGTTTTCTTTGGAAATCCCGGTATCCGGGAAATTTCCTCCAAGGAGCCTGCATATAATGGCCCTGACACACAGAATGGAAGCAAATTGTCAGTAGAACTTGACAACTCAGTTTGTCCAGTTTGGCTCAAATCGAAATGCTGTGGAAGTGAAGAGCCGAAATCGCTGTTTTCGTAAATCGCATGGTCCGGTCCAAATTTCTCTCCTCTTACACGAGACCTTCTCCGTAATTTGAGACGCCGCAGTAATTCCTGCTTATCTAACTCGTCTTCAGGATTTCCAATCTCGGACTCCTCGACATTATCAAGCCAACCACTCCAAGATCTGAGCAACCGAGGACTGCGCATCATAGTAATTGTGGATCCTCTTTCAATTTGTGAATACGTAACTATAGAAAAATCAGAATAAAGAATTGTGTAATCGTCCAAACTCGATTGCACCTCCGGGTTTTCAACCCATCTCACATTCCCCTTGGGACTCTCTCCACAGGCTTCATACCCCTGAGGTATTCCGAAGGCAGAATTGTCGGCCTGGGAAGAGATGCTCCCAGAACCAGCATCCGAAATCCCAACGGGTATCTGCGTTATGCGCTCAGTTGCATGTGAAAGCACTGAGCACAAAAGAATAGCCAAAATATTCGCCAAAGTCATGTTACCAAGAGTAGGGTGAATGTGGACATTTATAGCCTTGAAGGATTAACATGTTTGACTACTCTTTGAAATGAGTGTAAGACATTGATGTGTCGAATAGCCATCTACTTCAATACATTTCATTTTAGAACTTGAATTATAGGTGCCCAACGCCCGCCCGCCAATGCTTGAGAACTTGTGTCAGTATAAGCGCTATTGTCTGCGGCAGGAATTCTGAATCGACTAACTGGAAGTAAAATTGGGTCCTATCGCTGGAATTGTCTGCTTCCCATATTACCAGCAACATCAGCGATAAGAGGATAGAGGCCCTAGTCGATTGATCTCCGATTCTTCATTGATCAATCCTTAAGTATTGATTCTACTATACCCTAAAATATCTTTAAACTTGTTTTCCCCATGAGTCAGAGTGTTGACATAGACTCGTATACATTCTTTCCTTCTGTGACTCAGGTCGGGTAGCCCATACATTACACACATCCTATGACAGCCCATTTAACGCCTTGAAATCATCCCATGCTTTGTTCAAAGCTGAAAAAACAGAAGCAGAGAGCATTTTTTGTTCAGTGGTTGCTTCTTTTGAAATCTAGCAACATCAGCTTAACACCTTTTTTTAAACACACCTTATCAGGATGAACTTTGGCAATTGCTTTAAAATAAAAAAATTTGACTCTTGCGGGGTTGACCAATTTATCCATTCCTACATTCTGCCAACCGGTTTCGGGCCAAAGAACGTTGTCGAGACTAGCGAGTAGAGCACGAACATTGAGTTCTTTGCCACGCTGCCAAGCGTCGATTTTTGAGGAGACAAAGTCATGCATAGCAAGCTTCCTTGCGTCTTCTTCGGCTAATTCGGCAGTTGTTTGGCGAAGTCTTGTAACTGCTTCGCTATTCAAAGATCTTGAGGGTTTTGGACGATAAACAGTTGCAGATCTTTGTGCCACACTCACAGGTATGGGAGCAAATGCCTTTTCACATCGTCGTTTACCTTCAAGAGCTACTTGTCCGCTGAAGCCTTCGTTCAGTAAAAGAGTCCAGGCTTCCTTAGCTTCTGAGTACCGCTCGAGTTGTTCAAACGCCTGAGCCTTTCTTGTCACGGTTTTAACCCAGAGCTGCTTCATATCTCTTATGGAGTTGTCTAGATTGATATATTCATTTTTCCCTTTGCCAGGACCGATAATGAGAAGCCCATCTTCGCTATTTTGTATTGCTGCTTTTGCGTCTCCAAGTTTTATGTTACACAACGCCTGGTTCGCATGGATGATGATTCGAAGCTCATGAAGCGGAGGAAGGGTTGAGAGAGCGTTGGTGTATGATTCCAATGCAGCTGGGAAATCCCCCCTCTGGAAAGCCTTCAAACCTTGTAGCCGATACTTTGTGACATTTGATAAGGAACCTGGTGATATTTGTATAAGTGGTCGCATCAAATGTGACTGGGAGACATATTGAGGATTTGCCGGAGATTCAGATCGAGAAGTCGCGGCTTTCAAACCGTTGGGGATGGTTGGATGGATCTTCAAACCTGCAGTGATGTTATTGAAATTCTGTGACGATTCGGATTCCAGGGCTTGCTTTCGTCTTCTGAGCGGACTTACATAAGGTTTCTCGGCTTTCTGGTCAAGATCAGATAGGGATGTCTTCCGCGTGACTTTAGTCTTTGGTTGTGAGGAGCTCTGTGGTGTTACTGGTAAATTTTGTCTGTTGTCGACGAATTTTTCTCCTTTTCGTTTCGGCTTTTCCATTTCAAGCATTTTGGCCTCTTCAGTTATGTGATTAGCCGGAGTTTGTGTCCTGCTTGATCCTTGACTTGAGCTTTCTCTCATCCATTTTGGCACCTGGTTTCCTGAATCATCTTTCGAGAAATCTTCTACCGTTTTTTGGACCTTCGCCCTTGACTGTTTCCATATACTTCCTGCCCGGTTGAAGAATGCAGGAAGCAATTCTGGTGTAGACCTATTGCTGCCGAATGATTGGTATGATCTAGCTTGGGAACTGGATTTTCGAGGGTCGCGAGCTTTTGATACATGATTTTGAACATCCCACCTCGCAGGAACAACAGGGCTTTCTTTCGAGCTGGTACTATAATAATCGCTCTCCTTGCGTTCCTCGTTGTATTTCTGCCGAAGAAGGAGGTCTAAAGCCATCTCGAGGTCGAAGCCTGTATCTGTCTCGGATAAAGCTGCTAAAGCTTGCTCGATGGAGAAACCCATATCAATAATCGAGGTGATAGCTTCATCGCGAGGGTCTTGAGTTGGCTGCTCCGAAACGACAGAACTCGAATGCGTTTCGGGCGATTCAGAAACGCTGATTGGCTGACCTAAAATTCCAAGAATATCAAAGTTCATTCCTTCCTCGATCGAAGCACGATTGTGTCTTGAGGCTCGAGGGGTTTGAAGATCTCCATTGAAAGACGAGAGACTAAATGGATCTTCTAAATCATTGGCTTCAAACTTCAAAGGCGGCTGGAAATATTGACACTGGACTACATCTGTTTCTGATGAGGGGTACAAACTGGTCACCAAGTGGCTAGATAGTGAGTTTTGTACAGTCTGCAGAAGCGATACGTAGGGGTACTTGAGACACATTTTTGTTGAATTTCAGCGGCTGAAGTAATTGGAATATGAATCCCAAATTTATTCGTATCATTCTGGCTGGCAGCTGCAGCCGAATCTTTTGATTGAGTGGAAGTCGATCGTCCGTAGACGGGCGATTTGCTAAGCTCTACTAGCCCAGAAAAGGAGTCTGGAGGTGCAGGACTTGCATTCTTCAAGGCGCGGGACGAAGAAGGCTGCCGAAACCATCCTTTTGCTGTATTCTGAGTGCTTGAGGATACCGGTTGGGTGGATTGATTGGAGGTTGAAGCATTCGAAGACCATTGCAACCCAATCAAATCATCCATCGCATCTAGCTAACTTCGACAGATCTTCCAGATATCAAGGCAAGATAATGATATGCGATATATTTCTGTAGTTGTCGGAGTTGTCAGGTGTCACGTCCGTTCAACGGATGTCCAATCTATCTGGTGATGAGTGACCGAAAGAGGCAAGTCGCCCATTGATCACTACAATCCCACGTCAAATCAGACCCATAACTGTTTACCTTTTCCCACAGATCTGTAGAGATCCGTTTTTTGGATGGTATTTAATTGAATTTTTGTAACATAAGACCTTACTATCCTTGAGATGGACCCTCAAGAACTCTTGAAGAACTCTCAGATTATCGAAGTATGTTAACCTGAACTAGATTTTCCTTGAATAACTGTACTTACAGGATGATAATCAAATTCGCAAATTTGCAATCTCGCGGCAAAGTCATGATCAGTCGAAGAAGGAGACTACACAATATACTGACGAAGTCCCCGAATCAGTATTGAGCGAACGAATTCGCCAAAGTCCTCAACAGCACCTATCAACTTCTCAGTCGTCACCAGCCTCTCTTCGTAAGTCTAAAGACCAAAATAACGATTCATTTAGCCAATCGGATCATGATGAAGAAGGTCTTTCGCAGCTTCGAGTTGCATCAATTAGTACAAATGATAAATTTGGTCCAATTGGGCAGTCGACTGCGCGAGCTTCATGGGGTTCATTAGATCCTATGAATCAACAGCACTCGTCTTTCAAGCCGCCTTCGCCTATTTTATGTGCTGGGGCCACTCAAGAATTTGAAACACCATATGGATGCAGTAAAACGAGTCAAAATTTACGACTATCTCAATTCTTCCAAGATTCTCCAGAAGCGGAGTCATCTCCGTTACCTCAATCAGTGAAAATGAAGCCATCAAGATCCCTGGTAGAGCTGCAAGGGAGTTACTCTCATAAGACTTCTGGGAGACATCAAGATGTTGCTGAAAAAGCTTCAAACATTCGAGTCGCTTCTACGTCATTACCGAGGACTCGAAAGCGGAAGCATAGGACAAATCATGTCGACCGTTTAAGGGCGTTTGATGAACTCCGCAAGCCAATTGTTCTTCCAACTTCAGATAATGAACCATTTCTCGAAGACAATGAATTTGGGAAACATCCTCAGCTTGGGCGTTGTCGCAGCGCAAACGTAGATACAAATCTTGCACAAGGAATGGACGAGGAAGACGATCTGCCAGAGCGTCCCTTCTCATCGGCTCCTTTACAAAGTAATTATGGTTACGAGAATCAGACTCCAGACTCGCTACTTGTGAATTCACTGAAAGGGGATTCTCCGGGGTTACCCCTACTTCTCCCGCCCCAACCAGCCTCTGATTCTAAATCACCAGCTCCCTATCCGTCGCCAATACAGTACGAACTCGGTACACAAGTCGATCAGAAAACCGGGCTCTCAAATGCCCAGTACACTGCGGACGCAGGTTTCCGGATAACAACGAGGTCTGAGGAAAGGAAAATGTCCTTCGCGATTAAGGGTTCGTCACCAGAGAGTCAAGACACAATGGCCACACCGTTTATGCGTCGTGAGGTTGAAATACCAGGAACAGTCTTTGAGACTTCCCCAATTTATAAGGCGACACAACTAGCTGACAAAACTCCAAGTCGTGTTCTATCTCCTAAATATGGCAATGGAGTATCTTACCCTTCATCCGAGTTACCATATAAACCTGTTGTCCTATCGAGATTTAGACAACGATCTACAAGAAGTCAATCCCCGACTCTAGAGCACCAGAATACCCTCTCAACTACCGCCAATGTTGTTCTTAAACGTAAGCAATTGACTGATAACCCTCCTTCAGTTATCGAATCCCAAGAAAATGAAGTATCTCCAAGTAGCGAAATTCGACGACTGAAGAAATTCCGTACAGCTGGGATCACAGTTGTTCAAGATAGTCAAAATAAGAATACTACGCCAATTTCAGCAGATACCAAATCCCGCAAGCAACAGGGAATGGCACTTCCAATGTTATCTATTGTAATGGAAAATACGAACAGTCTTGTAAAATCTCGGAGCCGTTCTGTCTCAGAAACCTCCGATCGCGCCACCTCAGTATCTTCAGCAGCTGCTGCGCAAGGTTTAAAGCAATGTAACAGAGTGTTCGCTTTATTCAAAGGCCACCCGGCCTATTACTACCCCGCGCGGGTTGTTTCCCCAGTCGCTCTTTGGTCGAAAACTGAAGCCAAGCAGCTCAGGGTTCGATTTGATGACACATTCGAAACTACTCTTGATAGATTGCACATAAAACGATTCGAATTGCATCCAGGCGATGTTGTCAAAGTCGACGAGCAAGGTTGCCGCAAAACCACCTTTGTTGTCGAAAAGGTTGAAAACCATCGAAGTCTGAAAGCGAAACGGAAAGATACAGGTATACTTACCGACGTTCCCCTCGAGAAATTATATCTGACACCGTCGATGTTTGATAAGCTTAGTGATCGCACATTCCCTGCTCTTGGAGTGGATTCGTGGACTTGTAAGTCTGAAGATAGTGATAGAGAAACTCCCGCTAGACAATTTATCACTACTCGCAGTTCAGTTCCTCGTGCAACCTCTACACCACCAAATAGTCAGGTCAACCTCGAACCAATCTCCAAATTGTTTGGTTCAATTGCTTTTGCTATTACCTTGTCTCCCCATGCTGACCATATCCGTCACGATCTGCGGCAATCGATTGAGCTTCATTCTGGAATTGTTCTTGATTCCGGCTTCGAAGAGCTTTTCTTCAAACACAAGGATTTCGTCAAACATTCTGGCCAGGGACAAGGCGTAATGAGTATTCTTACCGAATACCGAAATTTAAAATTTGCCTGTGTTATTGCGGATAGCCATTGTCGAAAGGTCAAATACCTTCAGGCGTTAGCTTTTGGTCTTCCTTGCCTTTCTGTGCGTTTTGTGGAGGATTGCGTATCTCACGTATATCTCAAATTTAGAAAACCACTGAAAAATCATTATAGAACGAGGTGATTGACTTTGGACCATACCTTCTTCCCGCCGGCGAGTCCGAATATCTAGGTTGTGTGAAATCAATGACCGTGAAGCCTATCCAGCTATCTTTTGGAGTATGCTTGACAGACCGAAAGGGGCTACTAAGTGGGATGTCAGTTGCTGTTATGACTTCTAAGAACAAGGACGAAGGGAGGGTAGTGCGATCCAGCATTATGGACATATGCTAACGCTTGCATAGAAGACATATTTGTTTCTGGCAAGAGCTATGGGCGCGGATATATCTTTTCGAATTACGGAATTCGACGCTTCACAGATTATGCGAGCAAAAATGAATCAACCAGCATCCCTCCTTGTCTTGGTGAGTCCTGACGAACTTCGCAGGGCAGAAGGAGCATTTGGGCGTTATTCCCGTGTAGTCACACTCGAGTGGATCGTGCAATCGTTGATTCTGGGAAAATTGTTACAATGAACAAAAACATTTTCTTTATTTTTCATTCCGTTAGGCATGTTTAGGGCAATGGAAGGCGCATTTGTTATGTATATCATAGAGACATCTATTCTATGAATTATAGGTGACAACGATATATGGGATTTCTGACACAGTGAATGCCATGAAAAGACAAAGTCTGCTCTTTTAAGCCCTGTTATTCTGTGCATCATGAATAGCCCGCAACAGCACTGGGAGTGATTTCTCCTGTGTCTAGACCAGCGGAAAAACTCCGAAGGCTAAGCACGAATGGTGAAACAATCTGGATTGCGGCACTGTCTGGATGCGAATGTCAAAAAATAAAACCGCGTTAAAGGTCCTTATATAGCGTTATCACGTGACACTCGGTATAGTATGAGGCGCCTATATTGCCGCCGCTGCCTATATGCCAGCCAACATGCACTCTGCCAACAAAGATGCGGCATCTGATCCGGATTTTTTTGATCTCTGCGAAGATTTTTTCGTCAATCTTCGTCGCGATATTGTCAGGTCAATCACAGGATTGCCTTTTCACATTGACTCGCCGACTCTCGCCCCTTTTGAAATTTTTGATTCGCTAAGTTCATCATCAATATCCAGTCCAAAAATATCCTTGTTAGACGTCATTGCACCGCAGTGGGAATTCTTCGCTACTCGCATGCCTCTCCGAGATATCTCTCTGAAAGGATTTAAAGGGACACCTGGCGTCTATATGACCGGAATTTTTCAGATCCCATTGGACTTGCCACTCTCTTCCACGAATAGTGATCCGGAGAGTTTGGAGAGTAGCTTTGTCAAATCGTTAAGGCAACCAGATAATGATAAGAATAAGCAGACTTCGTACAAAGCATCTTTCAGATCAACCACGAGAATTCTTCAACCCGATGGTTCGTACTTGACGAAGATTATTTCTAAAAAGATTGACTCTGGTGGGTCGGAAGACATTTCAGAAGAAGAGTTTATTGAGCCTGTAGACAAGTCGTTACCATTATCGGATGCTGTTCCTGTTGGATTATAGGCTTCTGGGACGTTCATCTATTCTGGGAGGAGCATTTGGTTGGAGAGGATTCTACATAGTTTTGTTACTGCATTTGGGTTTCTCTTTTGTATGTACTCAATTTTTTTTCACATAAACCTATCCTGTACACATTTCTTCCAATGACTGCAAGTTCTCCTTCCAGCGCTGCTTCTCCACCAGCAAATTCCCAGATTCTCCGTAAAAGACGTAAATCCCAACAGAATCTACTGCAAGATGCAGCAAGGACTCCAAAGACCCCTCTTGCAGACACTCCTCAATATATTGAATCACCCTTCTTGCAAAATGAAGCACAGACTCCAGCTGCTCACCAAGAGTCAGATGAGGAAATTGAAGATGAAGATTGGGGCGCCACTCAAATTTCCCAGGTTCTCGAGGGAACGAGTAAAGAAGAGGAGTCAGCGCAGATGGCCATGCTCATGAATAAATTCACGACGGAGCAGATGAGTCGATATGAAGCCTTTCGAAGAGGAAATCTCAATAAGACCGCCGTGAAAAAGGTGGGACAATGTATTATCACCCTTTACTGACTGATTCTTCAGGTCGTCAACCAAATGCTTGCACAAAACGTCACAGCAAATATCCCTATTGTAGTAGCCGGATTTGGGAAAGTCTTCGTTGGTGAAATTGTTGAGAAAGGCATCTGCGATTCGTTTTAGACCTAATCTGATATTTTCAGCTCTCGAAATACGCAATTCTCGAGGTCACAGAGGTGCGTTGACTCCTGAGCATCTGCGTGAAGCATATCGCTTGCATAAGGAAGAGACCAATACAGTTCCACAGAGCCGCGTTCACAGCAGGCTTTTTAGATAAGACGCCTCTTCTTCCAATTGTATAGTATGGATTTTTGTATATATATTTAAGTCATCTTTTGAACTACAACAGCATTTTGCAATTTAGCGTCCTGAATTGACTGCGATCTATCATTGAGTTCCCTCATTGGAAATGACGACTGCAAGACAAAATTTTGAGGTGCCATATCTGGTCGACTCCTAGTGTTCTTAGAATTGTTCACGGTGGCGTGTACGAACATGTTGATGATCTTGTAGAGGTCCCCCACTGTATGGGATAAATTCACTCTTGAAACAATGCGTGTGCCATCTGAAAGACGGATTTGGACAGATGTTACAGGTTGGCCATCCGTGAGCTCAAGTCCGAAGGGAAGATGTTCTACAGGTGCTGGTGCGGAAGGGAAGGATGCTGCAGGAGCAGGTTCATCCGGTATTTGACTAAAGGAATAAGAGTCCTGAACCGTATACCTAGAGTACCTTCCTAGCCTGTACCCAGATCCTTCCCAAGTATTCAGCTTTTTCAGAGCTTTGAACTCTTGATCCAACTGTTTATTGATGTTGACGTCAACTGGCTGGCCATATTCAACGCCCAACAAAGCCATTGGGGCCCGCCTGTCACAATCAACATGCTAGATTATGGAACCTCGTACCCAGAGTTAATATCATTCAGAATGCTTTCGTTCGCAGGATCATCATATCTCAACAGCGGTCCATCATCTACACTTATTCCATCTTTCCAAAAATTCAGGATTCGAGTAACCTTAGGATGTCGAGATGGCCGCTCGTTCTGGGGATTGACTACAGTAGATTCTTTGTCTTCGCCGCCTAATGTGTGTCCTTTATGTCAATTAGTTTAAAAAACAACCGATACCTGTTCCGGCAAAGTGATTGGTTTGAAGATCATTATCGTTCTCCGATAGTTCAGGAGCTTGTGCTGCCTTTCTGAGGATATCTTGAATGGTGTTGTCTCGTTTCTTTTTTGGATCCTGGAGGGATAGTCCACTAAGTTCGGTCACCAAATGAAATGGGACTGGTTAGATGTACGATTTCTCTCCACCGGCGAAGTACTCTGGATTATCAGTCTCCGAATCGCTATCCTCGTCCATCGGATCTCCTATCGAACCAAGGGTTGCGATATTTCCACGCTGACTCCTAAGTTAGAATTGATTTAGGTAGCTGTTGATAGATACGGAATACGTTGTAATCTTTGGGCAGGAACCGAAACTGATGTCGACTGAGCAGGCTCTTCAGGACCTTCGCTTGTTTCTGCCGAATCTTTTTGAAAGAAACTAGTTACTGCAAGCTTTGGACTGTGTTACATTCAATATGATTGCTGAAGAATGTACATTCATGTCCCATTTCGAGGCTGAGAGAAAAAACCTTGCCTGAGCTTCAGAGGCCCCTGTGATCTCTACAAATTGCTGAATAGCGGTTGCTTGGTCGGCCATTTAGGATGGGGAAGTTGAGGGGACGAAGTGGGGACTCCCATGGAACACCAGAAACGAATCGAGAAAACTATGACAAGTACAAATAGGCGCGGGGCGTTTATTGCCATAGAAGGCCTTGATCGTTCTGGGAAGTCATCCCAATGTGCTATGCTTATGACGAAACTTCAACAAACGGGCATAGCATCAAAGCTTCGGAAGTTCCCAGGTAAAACATCATTGAATATATAGACTAAGAAAGCTGGACAGAGAAACTCCAATTGGCAAAATGATTGACTCATACTTAAAGAATCAATCAGATTTAGATGACCAGGCTATCCACTTGCTGTTTTCGGCAAATAGATGGGAAGCGAGGTTTGCCCAATCAGCCTGGTCCTGTCAAAACTAATCGCTTAGAGAGAGTCTTTTGCGAGACATACACGAAGGGATTACTGTCATCGTAGATCGATATGTCTATTCTGGAGTTGCGTTTACATGTGCGAAGGCAAGCACTGCTTGTCCTGCCCAACTCACAACAAGGGTTTGGATTTCAGTTGGTGTAGAAATCCCGATGTCGGGCTTCCTCGCCCAGACGCCGTGATATTTCTGGATATTTCTGAAGAAGTCGCGTGCACTCGAGCTGGATACGGCAAAGAACGATATGAAGAAAAGGAGATGCAACACTGTGTTAGACATGTCTTCAACAAACTAAAAGAAATTCCCAAAGAAAAAGACGACTGGCGAGTCCTTGATGCATCTGAAAGTCTGGAGGATGTTCAAGAGGCGATTATGAAAATTGTTCTCGAGTCCATCACCAATGCGCAAAGCAGCCCGCTAAGAACATTATAGTAGATTTGAACATTCGTTACAAATGGTACATCTTCTGTCATCTTAATATACCCTTTACATCGACTCTTCTCTCCTAGCCTGCAGCTGTTGGTAATGGTGATGATTGTGTTTCTGCTGATTCATCGCTTCTCTGTGGCTTTTGAAGTCTATGATAGTATCTGAGGGACAGTCTACCACCATTTTTAGTATGCCTTTGACCTTGATATTTCCCCGGATCGTGCTCTTCACCCAGATGCTAATCACGTCTTCGAGGTTCCGCACACTAAGAACAGCTCCGCAGACCTCCTCGCCGAACTGATCTCCAACTAGTGCCATGGCGATTTCTTCCCAGTATCTGTTTGCAATTCCCTTGCGCAAGCGAAGGATCCACTTTCCTCCGTCAATATTTATAGGATCCTCCCACATAGGCTGAATCCCTGATTTGAAGATATGAATGTCGGAGATATTTGGCAGTGAGGAAGGACGTTGTAAATGAACGAAGACTGCCCAAAATTCTTCTACCTCGAAAATAAGCACAGAAATACCAGTATAATCTTTACTGAAGAAAAAGAGGCGATTTTCCGTGTTGCCTTTTCGTAATTGTGTATCTTTTGTCCAGGTGATCTATGCAAGTACCTGACTATGTCAACATGGTTCACCCAACAAATCGAACGAACCACAATATCCATTGATTCCTTAGAGAAGTCTGTTTGTAATTACTGGATACAATGGATGCTGTTGAATCGTAGTGGATGGTGCGCCCGTGAGAACTTTCAATGATGGATAATGAAGAGTTTGGTGAATGAGACAGTGGACGCTGTAACTGTACAAGCTTTGACATACTAGTAGAAATCGACATTGTGATTTTATCAGTCCATAGGCAAAATGGCAGGATAGTTTGTGTAATTTCAAAAGTGAAAGGTTAGAAGAATTTTGGTGGTTGGGGAAAAAGTCTATAAAAGGCGAGGCCGTGCGCCTTCCGGGAAAATATCTTGCCCAATATCTCGGTGTCACGTCTTGATACGGTTCGACATGAACCGACATTTCTAGCAGATATCCAGGGCACATACTGAAATCGAAATATCGATCGATTGTTGGAGCTTAAAACCATTGCTTCGTCGCGCGGCGCAATTGTGCACTGCCCATGGCTGGTGATGACCTATGATTCCATACATTTGCACCGTTGAAATGGACTTTTTTCTCCAGGTATGTGGGGTTTGATTATTCCGGATAGGCTGTGATGACTGGCAAAAACATCTGGTAAACTCAGTCAACCATTATTTGAAGTTGATCATGTCGACTCTCCCACGGGCATTTACTTCTGAGCTACAATATAGATTTTCTCAATACATCTTCTCTTAGCCTTGTACTGATCGATTGTGTAGGTTGTCCGGTATGTAGTTATGAAGTAGTTTATTCCAAATCCATTATCAACTTGTCTTCTTTGTGAGGACGTCATTTGGCTTGTTACTTGTGACCCCTCTCCCCCATATGAAACTCACGAAGGCGTTAAACGAATGGCAGGGGCCGTTCTATTCTTATGAGTTTTTTCCTCCAAAAACCGATGCCGTATGCACGATATATTACCAACATCACACCTGATTTGTAGGGGATGGCGAATCTTCATTCTCGAATATCACGAATGTCCCGCTTTAATCCCCTTTTCGTAAGTGTGACTTGGGGAGCAGGAGGAAGTACCGCGCAGTCGACTTTTGAACTTGCAGCAGCATGTCAGAATGAATATGGACTCACAACAATGCTCCATCTCACTTGTACCAACATGAATCAAATCGTCCTAGACGATACACTCGAGAAAGCCAAAGCTGCTGGTATCAGGAATATTCTAGCGCTTCGTGGAGACCCCCCTCGCACAACCGAATATTGGGCAGATTCTCCTACCGAATATCAGTACGCCATCGATTTAGTCCGACATATTCGGCGCAAATACGACGACTGGTTCTGTATTGCCGTTGCAGGGTATCCTGAAGGACATTCAGAGGGTTCATCACCCAGATATCAAGATCCCAAGATCGATCTTCCCTATCTTATCGAGAAAGTTCGCGCTGGCGCAGATTTGATCATTACTCAACTATTCTATGATACACAAAAATTCATCGATTACGAAAAGGTGTTAAGGGAACATGAGTCTGGATTGTTTGAATTGATACCCATCATTCCTGCTATTATGCCAATCCAATCTTATCAATCATTCCGACGACTCACAAAGCTGACTCACGCAGAAGTTCCCCCATCCTTGTTGAAGAAACTAGAATCAGTGAAAAGAGACGATCAAACTATAAAGGAGATGGGCGTAGAAGTTGCAGTCAGTATGATTCAGGCCATTCAAACTCAAACCAAAGGTCGATGTCGAGGCTTTCATTTCTGCACATTAAATCTAGAAAGAAACGTTGCATTTGTAATAGAAAAGAGTGGGCTTCTTGAATCAGTACAGAAATATAGGGAAAGATCAAGTTTTGCTATCGACGATTCCGCATTCACAACATCAAATATTTCGAAGAACTCACGACGTACCACTTCATTGATTTCCAACCCTCATACCCGCATAATTGTAGAAGAGATCTGTCAAGGTCTGCACAACATCGATTTGGTCACTTCTACAACTGATGCAGCAACTCTCGCCGACATTGAAACGCCAGCTTCTGTTGCATTATCGGTCTCTGAAGGCGAAGGAGCAATGGGTAGGCAAGCTACATGGGACGAGTATACTAACGGGCGATTTGGTGATGCTCGATCACCTGGTATGTTTTTGGCAATAAGCAAAGTTAAGTCCTCTAGCTTTCGGAGAAATTGATGGATACGGAGTTTCTTTACATATCCCCTCACAACAAGCGCTACAATTTTGGGGTCACCCGGCCACTGTGAATGATATATCAAATGTTTTTTGCTCCTACTTGAGACAGGATATTTCTGCGATCCCATGGTCAGAGCTGGAACTCAACCCGGAGACTAGTACAATCAGAGACCATCTTCTGCGGTTAAATGAAAGAGGTTGGTGGACTCTAAGTAGTCAACCTGCAATCTCTGGCGTACCCAGTGATGATCCAATTTTTGGATGGGGCCCATGTGGTGGATGGGTATACCAAAAAGCATAAACAATATCTATCTCCCAGTAATTAACAAAAGCAAGGCTTTCGTGGAGTTCTTCATAGACCAGAAAGATTGGCACGCTTTTCATGCACGAATAAAGGACAGTGAGCTGTTCTCATTCTATGCAGGAAACAACACAGTATGAATCGGATATTCTCCTTGAATTTACGCCAGGGTGAGTTTCTTACAAACACAAGTGAGTCGGCCTCCAATGCTGTTGTGTGGGGTGTATTTCCTGGGAAGGAGATAGTTCAGCCAACAATTGTCGAAGAAATCGCGTTCAAGGCGTGGAAGGTTAGATAGATAAGATCCACGTTTAGCATGTGCTTAAGAAGTAGGATGAAGCATTCGCAACATTTGGCCTCTGGAGACAGTTATATCCTCCAAAGTCGCCCACTGCAAATTTGATCGACAAAGTAATGGAAACAAGATGGCTTGTGTGTTTAATTTCTCATGAGTATCCAGATCGTCATGCCTTGTGGAGACTTTTGAATGTCTAAGCATCTCACTAAAAGTCAAATTTCGGAATGTGTTTGGTATTTCTTTTCAACAAACAGAAAGACTTGAAACTTTAGTAACACCAAGTAAGAGGAGTTTAAGAAAAGAGCATGTACACAAAAGTAAAACAGGACAGCGAACAACCACAAATATAACAGGTAACAGTGCCTAATTATTAAGAAATGACTCCACAAATTTGTCATCCTGATCCGTCATACTAGAATGTGCATATCCTCCCAAAGCATTAACTAGGTTTCTTTCTGTACTTCCAACTACAGCAAAAGCGTTACTATCTAGAGTAGCTCCCGAGGCATACTGCTCAAATATATTGGCAGATTGAGCTGGCTGGATGTCCAGAGGCTGCGATGATTCGGGATAGTGTGAATATGCAGACTGTTGGGATTCTTTACTACAATGGGGACTGCTCATGTTAACATGACCAAATTAAAATTTGATACCATAGATAAGTAGGAAGAAGTTGGTTTGGACCAACTGAATCTGCTCCACAAATACATTCGACATGATATCGTCTCTGACAATGTGCACATGTAACTGCTTCATTGGATGAAATCCGCCTATTACAGATACAAGTAGGTGGTGGTGGGGTATGCGAAACAGGGCTATTCCGTGCCGAGGTACATATCCCTACAGCGTCATTGCTTAAGTGTGTTGGATAACTGTTTCGTGAATTTGGAGCGGTATTTTTGAGACTCCGAGATTTAGGTGTGGATCTTGGGGGTGCAGCAGCAGCAGCAGCTTCTTTCTCCCTTCGCTCTTGTGTTTGTGCTTCAACAAGAGTAAGACCTTCCGCCATGAGTTCCTTTTGTCGTTTCGATGGGCGAGGCTTCCGTGTTGACTTCGACTGACCTATTACAGGAGGTGGAGCTGGTGCGATTGGATTCAAATCATGGACCTTACGACGAAGGAAATTCGTTTCTTCAAGGAACAAAACTTCTGAACCTTCTAGTTTTCTCAGATAGAACCTAAGCATCGGCAATTCGGCACTAGTAAGAAATGGAGAATTGAGAATTGGTTCAATGACGCCTTTGAAAATCAAAGCTCTGTCTACTACTCTTTCGAGTATGGCAAGTTCTTCTGGAACAAACGGAAGGAGATACGCATCTTCGAGAAGAATTTGAAGGTCATCGAGACGAGGACGGTCAGCTTGTCGAGGAATTGTAACTCTGTAATCACACACAGCGCAGGTGTAATGCTCTTCGTCTTTAAGTCGTTTCCTTGACATCTTCAGGCATCTGCTATGGTACCTTATGTTTAAATTTTTAATAGACCATGAGACTCATACCATTCTTGACAGCATTCACAGTTGATCATCAATCCCGCTTCAGGTTGCCGACAGAAACAAAATACATCTCGTGGGCCCTTGAAACCGTCACCATTCATTGGATTACCGTTGAGCTCAGGAGTATGCTCTCGTGAAGAGGGCTCGATTGGTGCACGAGGCTTATCTGTGATAGAAAGGCATGCCTCATTTCGATGTTCCACATACTCCATATGCTGTTTGAAGATATTAAGTGTTGCATTCGCCTTTCCAAACAACCGCTTTCCTTTTCTGATCCAATCCTCGATTTTATGATACAATTTATCAAGTTCTGCAGCTTCTACAGGTTTACTGGGCAACGTTTCCATAGACTCTTTTACTTGTCGGGCTTCTTCTGCAAGTGGACGATCCCCGAAAATAGGAACTCTACTTCGCTCGATCATTTCGCGGGCTCCTTCGCTAACAGTACGAGCTTGCTTGATGACATCCTTCATCTTTTCAACGGTCTCAAGATGTACTGATTTCGCCGAAGCTTGTTCAAGGTGTATTTTGAGCAAGTCGATCGATATAGTTTCCTGTGACAACAAAGACGCCGCTTTGTTCTCCCATTCTTGACCAAGAGCTTGACGTTCAATGAGACGACGGAGCTGGTTACATAATGTGGGGCTGATCTTTTGACTCAAGCCGTCGAGGATAAGCTCATCCACCTCCTTGAGGGTAAGATATCTTGATAATGCAGCATCCGCTTTGAGTTCCCACGTTATTTGTTTCAAATGGATTTGCAAAGCCTCGATTTCCGGGAGATCAACATTGAGTGCAAGACCACTTGCAATCGCAGCTTCGCATTGTTCGACAGTCAGGCTAGTCTTGATGATTTCTCGGACGTGAAGGCGAAAGTTGTCGATAGCTAAATCTTTGTCATGAAGATGATCGATTTCTGGAGAACTGAAAGCCATTTTCTCGGCTTGCCGTAGAAGATTCTTAAGATGTTCCGGGGATCTATGGTTCTTGTCCCGCTGTTCGAGTTCTACAACCTGGCCGGATTTTCTCCAAAGTTTGCCATTTTTCCGGCGATTGGGACCACTTCGAGTTTGAAAACGGCTTGCTTCTTCAACCCACTCATTCGCGGCTTCGACGAAAGCCTTCAAGGGGGCCACATCTGGAATAGGATAATTAATTCGCTCGCCTTCTGACAATAGAGTACGAAGGGCTTTGAGAGGAGGTCGTTGATTTTGTGCGACTACAGTATGTAGTTTCTCTAGCCAGGCAGTTGGCAGCCTCGCTCGCTCGGCAATCCGAGTGGTGAGATCTGATATCCATTCATCAGATCGGTGTAGGCGAAGAATTCTACTACTGATGTTGCAATCACATAATTCTTCAACATGAGCCGAACAAGCGATATTTGATGTGCAGGAGCAGGTAATCTGAGAAAGGAAAGTAAAAGTCTTGCAAATGCTGCATTGGTATTGCTCTTCCGATACACCTTCTTCCATGACTTCTGATTTGATCTCGGGGTACGTTGAACGAATCAGGTGACGACCCGCAAATTCCCTATTCTTCATATCTTCAAGACCTTGCGTCAGCCAAATCGCAGTTCTTATTGAGCTGTCTCGCGCAGCTGCGCTAAGAAGAAGTTCATCGTGTGAAAATACTGGGATCTTGCGAAATTCCTGATATCGGGCGACACATTCACGTCCAAATGGCTCCCAGTCCGCTGGTGCAAAGTTAACAGCTTCGTTCACATTATACTAAGATCAGAGAAAATCTAGAAGGGCGTACACACCCCCTGATTAAACCCAGCGTGATATGCCTTTGGAAATGTAATGACAAATTCGTTCGGCTTCTGATCGATAGCATAGACTCTCACGCCTTCCTTGACCAATCTCCCAGGACTCAACATTGTAACCAACTGAAAAAGAAGATCCGGCTGGGATTCAAAGAGCTCAGGAACCGCTTTTCTCATCGCAGCTTCAAATTTCTCCGAGTCTTCACCAGGAATCCCATACCAGGTTTTGATATCACCAACATGTTGATAGTTGACAGAATAAGCATAATGGTCTTCGTTATGCCAGCAGAAAGTCGAAAAACACATGCCAACGTACAGCCATGGTACTGTCATTCCCGATATATCAGATTTAATGTGTCGAAACAGAGACTCTTGCGCAAGAGGCATGACATTGAGATTCCATGAATCTGTTGAATACGGATCTAGAGGGTTTCGTTCGATAGTTGGGAATCCACTACCTCTGGTAGTAGAATGGATATCAGCTCCATATTCCACTTCTACAGTTTCGTGAACACTTTCAACGAGTCGCCAAAATTCACGTTCAACGTCTCCGGCGGTGAGCAGCTTGGCTTCATCACCATTCGTTTCAGCTTCTTGATTTTGTTTTCTCGTAAAGTAGTCGTGTCTGAACTCGTTCGCCTTTTGTTCGAATTGCGGCAGCAGATATTCTCTTCCATCCTCGAATCCATATTCTCCATTTCCAACAAGGCAATTACTACAATACCATTGTTTCTTTGGAACAGAAGCCATGGGTGGCTCCAGGCAATAGATGTGAAACCCCGCATCGCATCCATCGCATAGGAGGATTGAAGTAGCGTCATCTCCACGGCCGCAGGCTTCGCAGTTCTGACTATTTAGTCCTGTGTTGTAACTTGTATGGCCTCTCACATCGCCTTTCTTAGCTCTAGCATTGCTCACAAGCTTTTTAACTGGCGAGGTCGGCATGGTATGAGGCGTCATATTCGAACCAGCAATCATCGGAGCATCAGGGTCTATGACGGTTGATATATTGAAGTCAGTGGGATCAGTACCTCGTTTAATACGTTTGCGGCTACTTTTGTTAAGCTTGCGTTCTCCTTCTTCCGCAGCTTTTAACGTATCCTGATCGCCATCTAGTATAGCATTCTTAAGGTCTTCGTCGCTTAACTTGTCAAACTGGTTTAACAGAGCCAGACTGTCATTGTTATCATCAAGTGGCCGTTTAACACCTTTCGGCTCGTCGTCAGAGATATCTTCCATCTTACCATCCTCCTCTTCAGATAGTCCCGTTTCCAACAGCAAACTATTGGTTCGTCCCTCAGGAGGAGTTGAAGACATATTGCGAATCCTCACAAGATATATTTCGTAGGGTAAAACGAATTTCTGGTAAGCGCTTTTTAATGAACTTGAAATGGCGGTATTCAGTTTCCATTTCCCATAACCCATGGCTCGGCCAATTTCCGCCCATTTCTTTTGCTCGGTAACCTTGCCCGAGTCAATAACATTGTCCAGGAGAGATCCCTACCAAATTAAGGCCACCTCTTGACTCGACCTCCTTTTTGAGCTTATAAAGGTCAATGGGACATTTATCGAGGACCGGCAATCGAGCGACATTTGTCCCTTGCTGTTTATGAAACCGAAAAAGATGGTCGAGATATTGAAGGCTTGTTCTCGTACCACCCTCCATAGAATTTAGTTCTTGCTTGCGTGTGCGGAAGGAGAACTTCTAGAGAAAATAAGAACATATTGTGCAATACATGCGTTTACCTGAGGATCAATAGCGAACTGTGGTTTCCATCCTTCTGGAGGAACAATTTTCACGATGCCAAATTTCCGTCCTTCTTCAGCGATAGAAGCGATGAACGATAAAGAATCCGAAAACTCTTCTTTTGTGGGGTAGAAAGTTGGTGCTTCGAGAAGTCCGAAATGACGCATGGTGGAGAAATATTACGAGGTCAGTCGTCAGATGAAGTTGAATTACGCAAGTAGCAAATATACAACAGCTCTTTAAGCGCACGCGAGAGGTAGTACCGCGAGATTTTCAGCTTGCTACAATATCGGAGTTTTAGGTAGAATTTTATACAGGTTGCGGTTTGCGAAAAGGGGGAAGGGGCTCAGCTTTGATGATTTTCTGGTGGTGAGTTTCACTTTCATGCTCCGAATCTCAAGCCATGAGACAAAATCAGGACTGCAGAGAAAATGTCTCGTACATGTAACTCACTTACTCTACATGTAATAAATTGGAAGCTCATCTAGAGATCAATAATGAAGTCTCTGGAAATCAAAACTCCTGGGTCACGCAAGATAAGCACGTTGGCTTTTCCCTTCTGTCCTCTCTCGAAAGTAGCCTCGGTCTCCCAAACCCTTCCGCCCTGAGTGATCTTGACGATTCCGCGAGAAAATTTCTCATCGGCCCCAAGAATAATGAGTTTTTCTATTCGGAGATGTTCAATCGTCCTGAGATAATCCCTTGCTTCGGATGGGACAGGATGTAAATCTATCGAAAAAAACTTCTTATTCTTGCAAGAGAACCTGAAACGGCGCAAGAGGTAAGCTCCAGATTTGTAATCGTAGGATTCGCCATCATCAAGATAAATGTTTCCTGAAGCATCACCCTATTTTGTTTAGTCAACAGTTCTCAAAAGGCTTAAACATCGTTGCTGAGTGCTATGATAAATGTAAATGGATCGTTCCTCATGAGATCAGACGATCTTCGAACACGATCCCTTCGCGTCACGATATGTCCACCCTGAATGAACACTGGTGTCTTTTCTAAACCAGCTTCAATATTCTTATAACCGCGGCCTTTGTATAAGGTGTAATCAAAATAGTCATAATAGGGCTATATAGGTCAATTCAGGAATGCTTTGATGACTGTGACCTCTTCGTCGGCAAAATAAACGTCTGCATTGGTGGCTCCTTCTGCAGTTACAGGACGAACCAACAATCCTGAATCTCCAACATAAAATTGAGTATCAATGTCGAAGCCTTCAGTATCATCTGGGAATATGACGAATTGAGGCCGCATAATCGGCATCCCGCAGACGCTAGCGTCATGGAATGCAGTATACCACATTGGTAAAAGTTGGTATCGTAAACGAATTGCATTTCGAATAAGACCAATGTATGGTTCGCCTAACATCCATGGTTCCCGGCGATGAGTATCGAGATGGGCATGGGCGCGGAAAAATGGATAGAATGCTCCTGCTTGATACCATCGAACAATCAGATCTGCTTGGGGATCGCCAAAGAAACCGCCGACATCAGCTAACATATCAGTGACATAAAAAGAGAGAGATTTTCATACCTCCTGAGAAGGCCATTCCTGCAATGCCGTTGGAAAGCAACATCGGGGTTGCGATCTCCAGATGGCTCCAGTGTGCAGTATTATCACCCGTCCAGATTGCACCGACTCGTTGAGATCCGGCATAAAAAGACCTGGAAAGAACAAATGGGCGAAGCTGTTTCAATGTTCGATGACTGACTCCACTTGCAGTTGAATTATGGAACAGCATTCCATAGAGATTATGAAGATCTCTGTGTTCCCACCCGTTGTAGTGGAGGCTGTCTTTAAACATGGTTATTTCTGGTCCATCGAATACAGAAGGCTCGTTCATATCATTCCATATGAAAAGATTTTCCTCCGAGCCCTATAATTCTTATGTTAGTCATGACCCCAGAGAAGATGCAGGATGTTTTTTACTTCGTAGTTTTCGAACGTAAACATTGATTTCCACGCTTCATGTGCCTTTGGATTGAAGAAGTCAATCCACAATGAGTGCCCTGGCCAGCACCATCCGCTAAAATCAAGGCCATCTCTATTCTTGACGAATAAATCAGCTTTGAGGAACTCTTCGTAGACATAGTAAGTCGAATCTCTTTTTATATGTGGGTCGACAATAGTTACCAACTAAACCAAGTCAGGAATAAGACTCCAGAAAAGAAGGGGGTACCTTTCGCTTTGCCTGATCCAATTCGGCCAACATCTTCTTTGGGGCAAGGAAGTTCTTCGTGTCCCATGTGAAATATTTTTTATCGTCAGTGTGTTCAATGTCAAGCCAGATGACGTCGTATGGTATATCAAATTTGTCGAAATTGTCATTAACCTGTTTAACGTCATCCTCGTCGTTATAATTCCACCTGCACTGATGATACGCTATAGCAAATGATCGAGGTAACGCGGTATATCCGGTTAGTTCACCTAATTGGTTGTAAATAGTAGGTGCGTCAGGGCCGAGAAAGATAAAGACGTCAAGGATTCCAGATTCCGACATCCAATGAGTATGTGTGGAGTTGTAATTTGAAAAAGACGACGTGGAGGACTGGCACTCAGTAATTGATACAAATCTTGAATACTTCAGATTTTTCAATGTCGATCCAAGTTTCTGCAGCATTAAGCCAGAAAATACCCACGTCTGCTCCCTTTTTGTGTGCTTGAATGAAAGGAATCGCACCGTAGAGAGCCATTGGACTGTCTACTTCGTATTCAAAGACATCAAGATTATATAATCGATATGGTTCGTCATAGTTTCCAGGTCCTCCTCTTAGAAATTAATACCCGGTTTAGGAGATTTGCAATGTACCGAGTCTCCTTTAGGGAGAGATTGGAAGCATGTTCAGGGATACCATATACATGATTATAACCGTTGAAGCTGATATCCAAAGCAATCGACTCCGGCCCTTGTCGTCTATCAGACTTATTGAAACATTGACGTGGAAAAACCTCGAGGTTTTGAATCAACCTTATCGTTCCATATTTCTCTCCATTCACCGTCGCGATCATCGGATTCTTTTACTGGAGCGGTCAGCATGAAGTGGTCCACCTGGTGTTTACATTTTGGTCTCCAGTGTTCAACGTTCATCAATCCCCGTCCGTTAAGTATTATTTCAAGCTCCCCGTCACGATAAAATTGGAACTTAACAGGAGTATGAATGATGACGAGCTCTTGTCTCCCATTCGCATACGAGATCTTCGTGATTCCATTGGCAGTTCTTTTCTCAGTAACCCTCGTATCCATGTCGAGTCCATCAACGATAACCCACTGCTCTGCCTCATTGTAACGTTCCTTTCGTACTCGTTGGTTGTCATCGACAAGTATGATGTCTCCCATTCGTCGTTTTTCCTCGTCAAGTTGAATCCTCGCAAGTCCACTTCTCAAGAACGAAACTTGTAAGGGTAGTTCGATGATTTGACCTTCTGATATCTCATTTGTGACAATCCCTTTCAATACACCCGCCTCTAATGTCAATGAAGATTCATCCAGACTATATGTGCTGATCCATTGGGTTCCAGAAGCAGCAGCATTATCAGCGAATTCCCTATTTCTACGACAAAACGACGATTGGTAACATTTCATAAAATCGGATTGTTTGACGGCTGCACATGGCGATAGTGAACCCATTAAAACGGCCAGACAGGCGGCCGTACATATAGCAATCATTACTTCACAGGTGATCTATCGCGGACTAAGGGGGATCAGAATTGAATGCTTGCAAGTTGAATTTAGTAGTTACAGGGACGCTGACAGCGACATTTTATCTGAGTTGTTCAACCTTCATATACAATACTGTATTGTTATAGTTTAGGCCTTGTAGATAGAACAATATGATATTTGTGTAGATATAAGATGAGATGGTATCAATGAATTAATGTCACTCCTCCCAGTTCGGTAACATCTCGTAATGTCTCTTAAAGATGTATCTCATATCGTCCTTATTCTCAGTGGAAAGGGCGGCGTTGGGAAGTCCTCAATAGCTCTCCAGCTTGCTTTGTCATTAGTCATTTGCGGAAAGAAAGTTGGCATATTAGACATTGATCTCACGGGCCCAAGCATTCCGCGGATGCTAGGCTTGGAAAGTCGTCAGGTTCACCAATCTTCTGCAGGCTGGATTCCAGTATATTTGGATGACTCTAAGAAGCTTTGTGCCATGAGTATCGGGTTTCTGAGTCGAAATCGGGGAGACAGCGTTGTTTGGAGAGGTCCCAAGAAAACTGCTATGATAAAACAATTCATGACTGATGTAGCTTGGGGACAACTGGATTACCTGCTTATTGATACGCCGCCTGGTATATCAGAGACGCTTCAGATCGGACAGAGGGCTTACATATAGGCACCTCTGATGAGCATATTAGTATGGCCGAGCAACTAACAGATCTTAAGCCCGATGGTGCCATCCTGGTCACAACACCACAAGCTATTGCCACTGCAGACGTGCGAAAAGAGTTAAACTTCTGTCATAAAGTTGGCCTGAATGTCCTGGGAGTTATAGAAAACATGAGTGGTTTTATATGTCCACACTGTTCGGTACGCAACACTAAATGTGATACATACTAATAACAGGAATGCACAAACATCTTTTCAACAGGCGGTGGAGAGATCCTAGCAGTAGAGAACAATGTGCCATTCCTAGGTCGCCTACCCATAGACCCTGCATTTATTACGATGACCGAGCAGCAACATATGAAAAGCAATAAGAACGATTCTTTAGTCTCTATTTACCAGAAATCAGCTTCGTTTGACGCTTTTCGCTCTGTTACAGAGAAAATACTGATTGGAACGGTTTGAGATATCCATTTTAAAAGATGGTTGCAGCTTTGGTAAGTGGATTATAGACGGGAATGCCATGGCATAATTTGCAAGAGAATTCTCGATGACAAATTGACTATATCAACATAGGCTACTGTAAGCGTTTCGTGATCAGGAGACCATATATTACTTTAAGAACAGTTAGGCCTTCGAAATAAACTCCTTAATTTAGAAAATTATATACTACAGATACAAGAATCTCAAGATCTTTTAGTCAGATATCCGAGAATATTAACACCTGTCATATATTTGTGGGTGGCCCCCTAATTGTGTGAACAGCTTGAGGCAAAACTACTGCGTCCAACATCAAACAACTTTATTAAGAGAATGTCTACCAGTAACGGCGGTGTCCTCAGTGCCGAAGAGGCCGATCCAATGGATCTATGTGGCAAGAAAAATAATTCCTGATAGACGATAAATTGACTTTTTAAAGCTGATCCGATCGAGCGTGCAGCTGAAATTGACGGCATAGAAGAGAAACTGATTAATGAGGGTGACCGACCTTCATCGCAAGCGCCCGCTTACGCCATAAGAATACAAGACATGGAAGAAGAACACGCCGTATTTGTATGATTTAGTCATTACCCATGCTCTCGAATGGCCAACCTTAACAACCCAATGGTTTCCTGACAAAGAAATGTCGGCAGCCCCTTGGTTAATGTGACTGATTCTTAGACCTTCTGGAAAGGATTATTCAATTCACAGACTTCTTCTTGGAACACACACCTCCGGAAATGATCAAAACTTTTTACAAATTGCACATATACAAATTCCAAATGCAAATGTCGATGTCTCCAAGTACGACGAAGAGAAAGGTGGTATTTGCACGATTCAGCACGAAAACTGATTACTGCAAGAAGCTGGTGGTCACACTGGGATAGCAAGTCGAGTTACTGTTGTCCAGAAGATTCCTCACGAAGGAGAAGTTAATCGGGCACGATATATGCCTCAAAATCCGGAGATGATTGCAACATGGACAGTCTCAGGCGATGTTTTGGTTTTCGACCGTACTAAGCATTCTAATCATTCCACTGGTGCTTGCAATCCACAAATACGACTGAAAGGACATACGAAAGAAGGGTAGGTGGATAATATAGCATTGGCCCTAATTTGATAGTTATGGCCTTGCTTGGAACCCTCAGAAAGAAGGGCATTTAGTAAGCGGCTCCGAAGATACATTTATCAATGCATGGTAAGTTTATGACAGTTTGATTATTCCTAACCGCTTGAGGGATATCACTTCTTTTAGCAAAGAAAAGGCGACAATGTCACCCTGTCGAACCTACAAAACTCACTCCAGTGTGGTCAACGATATCGCTTTCCATCCACATCACGACAGTCTCTTTGGTTCCGTCTCCGACGACTGTACATTGCAGATCCATGATACTCGATCAACGAACGATACCAAGGCCTCTCATGAAATACAGGCCCATAAGTCCGCGATCAATGCATTAGCTTTCAATCCAGCCAGTGAATATGTTCTTGCAACAGCGGGTGCAGATCAAACAGTCGCATTATGGGATCTTCGAAATTTGAAGAATAAGCTCCACACCTTTGAAGGCCATAGGAATGAAGTTGTTGGTCTCCAATGGAGTCCCCATGAAGAGGCTATTCTTGCAAGTTCTTCAATTGATCGGCGCGTCATCTTATGGGATTTGAGTAAGATTGGAGAAGAACAAACACCTGAAGATAGTGAGGATGGTGGTCCAGAACTCGCATGCACCCTTTAATTTATGCATAATACTGATTCGTAGTTGTTCATGCATGGCGGACATACCAACAGAATCAGCGACTTCTGCTGGAGTCCCAGTGAGCCATGGATGATGGTTTCTGCGGCTGAAGACAATGTCATCCAAATCTGGCAACCAGCAAGTAACATTTGTACGAGAGGAGATGATATTTCAGGAGAAGTGCCTACTCAAGAGATCGGGGAGTAAAATTCTCAAAATAAGCAAACAGCGATCGATGTATGTTCGAGAGTGTAATTATACCAAGTTGATCATTTTTATTCGAGCCGCCTGATTATCCTCCCATACAAACGTGTGCCCAGCCCAAACCTCCACTAAAATAAAGTCGCAAAAATCCAATAACACAATCTTGAATCATCTACTAGCTGGATGGGCTTCTAGCGTCTGCATTTCCGAGACCACTCAAGCTTCCCAACTTCGCACTCACGCTAGTCAAAACAGCATCTACAGCCCCGCGAGGATTTCTCAAAGTTGGTCCCTGCTGGGCAGTAACTATTTGAAATAATTTGATCTTCGACCCTGATCACATTTAGTAGTATTAAATGTAAGATAAAAATGCCTTTGAATAGCTGGACATGGCCTAGAAAAATCGATCCCCAGATCATGGATTGATACCAACCTGTGGCTTGAGCTGTCCAAACAAATGGTTGACTTGATGGTGTGTCTGTAGGGTGAACACGCGATTCATTCAATTCTTGGAGTTGTGCAATCAGGTAAGTAGGATCAGTAGTATCTTTCAGACGAGGCGCAAGTTGGGCAACCAAAGTTAGAATTGTATAAAGTGGCAATCGCGGTAACCAAGATTCCACCTTTAAAAATTAATAGAGTCCAAAACGTAAACGAGAACCCATTCTTGAGAAGGGGTGAACGGTCCACTCGTACCAGACGCTTTACAAGTTCTGAATGCGAGAGATACAACGTCGCTTTCTGGGCTTCGAGGTCCTGCACCTTCAGGTAATTTTCCTCTGGCCTTTTCGGAAAGAAATCTACCATGAGCAGGCAAGACTACCTGCAAAGATTCTTGTGATTGCAAAGATGATGATGCAGGTAACGACGAAGAATGCTCCTGGGGCAGTAGAGATTTATCGCCGTCATCATCGACGACAGAGAAAGCAGAAGAGGAAGGTTCTAATTGGTTCGCTGGTATACCAGTGGCGATCGTATCCTTCGAGTCGATACTTGAAGTAACGCCTTTCGTGGCTATGTCGTTTTGAGAATTCTTTATTTTTTCGATCTCCAGAAGTGCACCATCAAGTGTGAAGTCTCTCAGAGCTTCGAAGCGTTCGTGATTGCGAACGATGAGGCTCACTAACCATGGGTTTTCTATTTCTTAGCACTATACAGCACATCGAAAAGGGTACGAGGTAATTGCGCTTCAAGAATACGATTAAAAATATCCAGAACGTGCATGAGGAGAAGATAGTTCCCTTCTTCTGCAAGGATAAAACCAGGCGCAGAAATGGATGTAACTAGGTTTAGCAATTTGGTGGACGATTCTTTAGATATATTCGTAACATAGGGCGCGATATTGGAGATACTTAGCAGCATTGATGGGTAAAGAGGCTTCAACGAACCTTTGCTTCCAGCTATCAGTCGGTAAATTGACTATTAAATTTAGCAAATATCGAATTAGAGGGTACAATAATAAGAAAATCAGCGTAGGTCCCTTGAAAATGTGGCAGTCGAACACTCACAGGCAATGATGCGTGTCCTAGAAACAACTGGTTTAATTTGACAGCAAATCCGTTTTCAGCAGTGACGGTTTGTAGGATATAAATACACATGCGCACAAATCCCAGCTGGCTAGCATCTGGTTTGTTCGAACGACAGTAATATAATATCAATACAAGGACATCCAATCCAGTTGACGTGTCGATAAGATATTTGCGGAAACGCTGGTGAATGGTCAGCAGCTGCAGAGACCTACGACTCACTTCGTTGCATTTAAATGTTTCCCAGAAAAGCATCATCATATCTGGATATAAGCGAATCTCCGCCTGACTGCCCGGCAAAAAGCTCGTATATGAGTTGTTTGCTTGAATAGGTTGAGTTAAAATTCGATTCATTCCCTCTGTGATGAACTGGAAATCAGACTTTCGATGGATTTTGCTGTAGTAATGGCGGAAGATATTGGAGTTCTGCCTTTCAGATTGGATTGAATCGGCGCCAGGAGATAGCGGGGGAGGATCATAAGCAAGAATTACGACTAGAACTTGCAGACAGTAAGTGACGAGTTGTTGCCGAAGGTCGACGAACATGACATGATCGTATGGGACTTTCCATCCTGTTGGATTATATTTCATAACCTATAACTTTAGCTGACTAGGGAAAGTTCCATTATACTGTGTTAAGAAGCGAGCACAGCAGAGTGAGAACAATTTTACGATCCGAATATCCCACAAGGTACGAAACAAAATTTGTTTGAAGATCCGGGATTTCCTCTATTGTCATAAGACGTGTGGGCATATCATAAGCTTACTAGTACTCTGATACATTGGCTTGGACATTAGAGCAATGAGTAAGCTCAAAATCTCAAGCTTGTGCTGTTCGTATTCTCGACTCGTACCAACCGGAGTGGTACACCCTACGCCAGTTTGCCTAAAATTATGAGTGATGAATTCAGTCGATGAAATCTACCAGATAATGAAATTCACTTTATCTGTCCCAGAAAACGAGGATGGGAGGGTGAAACCGGAAAAGAACATGAGATCGATAAGGGTATCTACCAGTTCATGTGCTAGCGGCTTTGTTTCAAAGAATTCTTCAACATTTTTCTGCTGGCCTGTAGTGTTTGCGGTATCTTGTCCTAATAAAACTTCATCATTTTCCTCCATTCCGATCGTTGGCGATCGCACATGTGTTGGAGGGTACAGCCTCACCCTTCTCTTCGCCCACCAAAAGCGAGCCTCCCATTCATCCAGATCAGCTTCATAAATAAATGGCATTAGCCTCGATAGCACTCGAATACAGTTCAAAGCTTCTCTTGCAGGGGCGACTTCTGCATTTGGAAAAGATGGGTGATTTCGTAAAGCAAATAATCGGGATGTGAGCGCCATTATTAACGTTTCCAAGTTCTCTGGCGCTTGCTCGCGAGTTCTTCTAACATCTTGAGGCCCAAATAACTCGTATATCTCATTTTCCGATTCGGGGAGACTCCAGAATTGGATCCAATACGAATCATCCGCCGGAATGTCACGCTCTTCGAACAGCCTGAAGACGCCTTTTCGGAAAGAAAGTCTATGTGTTAGCAATCCGCTGAACAAGTCAACATGGATTACTTTGAATCTACTGCGCCCATAGCCCGGTCTCAATAAGAAAGGGAATTCTTGCTGTGATAATTCAAGGAGAATATGTCTTGATGAGACTTGAGGTCAACTGAATGTAATAATTTTGGCTCAACGAGTCATCATACCATCCTCAAATCGTCCTATATGAGCTAATCTAAATGAATTATTAATGATAGTTAAAATTAGAGTAGAAAGATGTTGTTTTGAAAATTTCAAATGTGCATATCTGCTTGTGATTATCGGCTACCCATGAAAAGGAAGTTGATAGGATCGATCCAATGGGTGCGGCAAATATTCCTAAATTCCTCTATTTGGTGTCGTAATAGTGTCAACGATTGATAAAAATTCGCTTCAATAAGTTCAATAAATGCAAATCACTGTCGAATGACGTTTGTGATATACCCTGATGTATCAAGAATGAGACTATATACTGGTAGCAAGTGCTTCTAACAGGTGGTTTGTATACTTTAGGAATGATTACCTCAAAACTATGGGCACGGAAACCTTACATGCGAGAATGAAGGACATTCGAGGACAGTAATAAGTTGTGCTGGCATCCCATAACCAGACTTGCTATTAAGTAAGTCTATCAAGACCATAACAGATCCGTGAATTTCCCTGTCCATCCTGGGGTCCAAATGGTCATGGGAATACTAAGGAGCGCTGCGGGAACCACAAGATGATGCATCATCAAGTTTCAAAGCTCTCCCGAAGTGACTTCCGCAATTGCTCGACTCATCTAATCCGTCAATGGCAGCAAATTCGATCGGCGACGCGATCCATGCATGAAGCTTCTGTTGACTAAATTCTTCCAAGTGCCATGGCTCGCGTAGCAAGCGGTCTTTGCCCTTCTGTGAGATGTGCTTCATATAATTTAAACTAACCGCTATCCAGACATAAACATGACCTTTGACTATTTCCTTACTTTTCATCAGAATGTTTACAGATATCCTTTGATATTCCTGTATTCGTATTAGATCAATGCAGAGTGATCGGCTTACGTCGCCTTCAAATAAGTCTAGTCTTTCAAGTTCTTTATTGTTCAAATTCTTTATCAGAATCCCTTCAACTTGTTGCCCTGTCTCAGCAATAACTGCTGGGTAATCAGTCTGAGAAACACAGAACCGAAAGTAATCCTGTTGAATCAATTCTTGCCTCCTTAGCCTCATCAGTAATACCTTCAGAACGGCTGGCTCTAAAACCTTTTGTTTGGACGCAATCACACGCTCTAAAATCACAGGATGCATCAGAGTACCATAGACAAAAACCGACTGGGTCATTGGAATTAAAAGGCCGATGGAAGTCTATGTGTTTGGTAGGAGCTACTTAAGGCATCTGTTTCCTTTCCTCGGTACCTCTAGTGACCAGGATCCACCCAAAAATGAAATTTCTTGTTCTTTAGGGTTAATTCTTTGCGACGATAAAGAATCATCTCCATCGATTGTAACTTAATAACAAAAATTCGATCTTGCACAATAAATTTTACAGATGAAGTAATGTTCAAAGATTGACGCCAGAAAAGATTTGTCATCAACAAGAAATGAAGTTCCTTTTCTTTTTTCGAGCTATAAATTAATATCTATGGAGAATATGTGCTCTTTCTTTGCATGAGAGGTTTAAGCTAAAGATGGACGGGCAAGCGGGATTTCGGCGAAACTGTGGCCTTGTAAGATCTGAGACAATATCCGTGTGCTCATGCCCACCCGTTGGACCAGGAAAATGACAGTCTCAATTCTGTTTATCCTAACCTCTTGGACAATGTATGTCCATGGATATCTTCACTACGAGATTCTAATTATTAAAGATTTAGTAAGGATATACACTCGAGTATATCCTTACCAAAGACGGAAATGACGGAAATGGTAGGGCGGCTATTGATGTAAATAGTGTATAGGGACGGGAACGGGGAAATACTTAGCCAAGCACATCTACTTAGGCTAGGTATGTTCCCCTCGCGAAGTACGTCTACTTAGGCTAGTTACAACATTTGGTCTTATCGTACTTCTAAGCGCATAGCTTACAGATTTGCTTGTTTCCCTGCCCCATCTAGATCAGCATAAAATTCATATCCCCATGATTTTGAAGGATTGTTGTAACGTTTCTTCTTTTCTAGTCGATCAATAGCTTTGCTCTCCTCTGCGCTCAGTTCGAAGACTCCTATTAGTCCTTATCTTTTGTTATCGAATATAGGAACACACCTTGAAAGTTTTCTTCAATCCGTTCGGCGTTAACTGACTTCGGTACGATGCTAACGCCACGTCCGATTGCCCAAGAAAGAATGACTTGACTAGGTTTCTTTCCAAGTTTCTCTGCGATACCTTTGATAACGTCGTGGTCAACAATCTTAGTATCTTTGGCACCATAAATAGTATTCTGATTTCCAAATGGAGAATATGCCGTAACGTGAATGTCTTTCTCTTTATGGAAATCCAAGAATGAGTTTTGCTGAAGATAGGGATGCATTTCCAATTGATGTGCGGCAGGTTTAACAGTTGCATGTTCAAGAAGCTTTTCAAGCTCAGCTTTGGAGAAGTTACTGATTCCGATGTTTTGAACTTTGCCTTCTTCAAGCAACCTTTCCATTGCGGACCAGGTAACTGTGAAATCTGTATCTCCAAGAGCATGTTTTCCATTAGAGTCCCTTGGCATTGGAGATTTCCCGGCTTTAAAACTACATGGCCAATGCATCATTCGATTAGCTGTATTCGTTGTGGAAGAAATACCAAGTAGAGATCCAGATAGTCAGTTTGTAAATCGGACAAGGTCTTTTCCAGGGCTCTAGGTACATCTTCTGGTTGGTGACTAGATTGAATCAGTACAAGAAAAGAAAGTGCGTACCTATTATTCCAGAGCTTTGACGTCAACCAAATGTCCTTTCTTCGCACACCGGACTTCTTTATTCCAGCGCCTACTTCCCCTTCGTTTCCGTAAATTGAAGCACACTGGTTGTTTCAGACCAGTCCACCTTTAGTAACAAAATTGTACATCAATGTGCCGATATCCAACTTTGAGAGCATGGCTGACAGCTACCGCAACTTCGCCTTTTTTCGAAAGCCAGGTTCCCAGACCCATTGCGGGAATCTTGTCGCCAGAATTTAACTCGATAAGTCGCCTCGTGGCCATGTCTGACGTAATGTAAGTTGACATCCAATACGGCGAGCTTCCGGTTTTTGTATTGTTTCCCAAATGCAAATCGTGACGTCATTTAGCATCCAAACAATTTAGAATGCAAGCGTAGCGGTCTATGCCTACTATATACAATGCCTTCCCAGTGCTGCACAAATCAATTATCTAATCATAGACTAGTTATGCATCAAGCAAAGAAGCCAGAATGATGAGATATGTTACACGTGGGCGACAGTATATTGAGAGGCGTGTTGGTCTGCATTATGCTACCATGGACTCCAACATGTCTGCCCTACTCGTTATTCTTATCACCATTCTGTTTCCACCTATTGGCGTGTTTCTACTCTACGGCTGTGGATGTGCGTTTCCGTCCTTCTTCTCATCGTTGATAGAATACAGGTGACTTGCTCATCAACATTCTCCTGACGATCTTGGGTGTTATTCCAGGCCATATCCACGCGTATCAGACACAATCTGTGTTTTTGACATTGATTGGCAAGTTTCTACCTTGAATATATTCATTATAAAGCCAAAGAGAGAGCCGAACGAGGAGAACCTGTACAGCAGCAGCCCCAGGTATCGCATATCCCCTGCAGCCTGCTTATGTATCCAGGGAGTGTACTCGGATAACCCTGGATATGGTACTCTCTCAGCTTGACAACACGTTCTTTCGGTGAGCTGTCGCATTATAGTTTAACCTTATAGTTAGAGCAACCTTTTCCATGACTATCTTTGTTCTTTGTATCGTCCCCTCTTAGATAGATTCTGGCATGTCAACTGAATATCCCCTGTATTTGGCCGCTGTTACTGAATCCATTTTTACAGCTGACTCGGGAAAGCATTGGAAGAGTCTCGCAAGGCAGGTCAAAACTAGCAACTGCATAGAACTGAACTCATCACAAGTATAACTGGCTCAAGTAGGCAATTGCACGGGCGGTTATGAGAAGTTATGTGTGCCAAGCGATTCAATATTTAATCAACATATGTTGCCGTTGTAGACATGGTCCCGTATCTCCAAAATTGACAAAATACTGCAAAGTCAAGAAAAAGTGTCACTGTACTCCCCGCAATCCAACTCGCGTTTAATGCCAGCCACGAACGAGAAGCATGTTGCAGCAAGATGCTCGCAACATATGTCGTATTCCCCGAGACACTAAACATGAAAAACAATAAGCTAAGTCCCTCGCACGACCTTTTCCGATGATTTTTGAAGATTTGAGGTAATCGCGAACCGATATAAAGCATTGCAGAGATCCAGCCTGAAATTTGGCCTAGTCATAAGCATTTGAACATAATGGCTTAGCGTGTTTGCCTGGGATAGATAGAGATGCACCTTCACAAAAATTCCCTGACCGAGGCAAAACGAAGGTAAGCAAAATCCAAGCAAAGAACCCAGCTAGCCATACGGCAAATAGAATAGTCGTATTGTATGCGACTATCTCTATGAGCTTGATAATTTGTCTGGTATACTGTTTCGAATAAGAGCTCGCTTTTGTTTCATTTCAAATATGGGTACTTCGGTGGACACTGACGGGATCAAAGGTTCAGTTTCGCTCAGATGCTCGGGGAAAGATTCGAGTTTATTTCCATATTTTCTGTAATAATGGACTTGTAAAATGAGCACGACATCCGCGAGAGTATAGTAGAACGCCAGGATCGTCTGGCATTATAAAACATTTGCATTAGAAGTTGTGATACCATGGTTGGCATGATCCCCTGGAACAGTGCACCTGCCACATTGAATACATCACCGAGAAGCCAAATCCAGAGGAAAGCGAGCGAAAGTCCGTCTCCAGATCTTCTTTTGTAATTTTCAATGATCTGCGGGCTGAAAACAACAACCCAGCTACTAAGTTAATTCTCTGAATATCAAGACGAAAACCAAGCGATGCTTATGCTTCCAGCGATTCCGCTTAATGAATGTGGAGACGCCAACGGAGGCAGAGGATACATCAACGAGGTACTTCACAAAACCAACATTCCTGAAGTGGTGTCTCAGGAAAATACATATCAGATGACGAACGAAGTGGAATAGGCCCCACAGAAATAGAAAGAAAAACTATGTATAATTTTTATCAAACCTCCCACTTCTTGGCAATCATACCATCAGGTGGTAAACATTCAACCTTCTCCTTCGAAACACTCCTCCAATCGGTGCTTAGAGCTGTACCGTTGCTTTCAACATAGCTCTTCATCATTGCACGTTTCATATCCTCGTCAGCGTCTTTGAAGAGGTGCTTGAATAGAGCATCGGGGTTACCTGAATCATCATCTTCTTTCGTTTCGTTCGCAATGGAGTCCCAGTTTTTGGCACCTTTTCGCGAAGAAGTAGGGTATTCTATACCTTGGGGTTTGCTTTCTTCTGCTCCCTCTAGAACATTCCATTGCTTAGGCTCGACTTTTTTTAAGTGAACTTCAAGTTTGGTGCTAAGAGCTCGAAATGACGACTCTTCTTTTGACACTTGGTGGGCAAAGGGGTCAATATCAAATGCGAACTCTGACCCTTTGGTATTCGGAAATGAGACAGATAGGCTGGTAGGGGTAATTTCGACTTTGATTTTTTCTTTTGGAATATTCTTAACGAAAAGTGTAACAATGACATGAGATGCTGTCTGATACCATTCATGGCGGACCTTTGCGGGAAGATCTGTAGTTTCAGAAACTAAATTTCAGTCCCTACAAGGATAAGTTAATGTCAATACTTGACTGCCTCGCGAGCAGTGGAATGTCTATCGATTGCTTAGAATTTGAACTAATCTCACTGGCTAGACCTGGTTAGACTTTGCAAGAGAATACGGCCATAGGGGTACCATAACCACCTAATGGTTGAGATCCTCCCCTCAGTCCTAGTATAATTAATATTCACAAAATATATATGCATACCAGATGAAGCTTCGTGAACGAAGGCTTCGTTCTCAATATCTGGGAATTCGAGAATGGCGGATTGGCTGGAGATATCTTTATTAGAGAGCTTTGATTTCCAGATATTAATCAGCTTTTTCTCACCGTCGTATTTCTCGGCCCATTCAAAACACTGCTTTGCTGATGCAAAGTTATCTTTCATGTAAAACGCGATTCTACCAGTAAGACACCGATCTTTATCGAAGCAATAAACCCGCGTCTAAACTGCGCTTGGCCGATAAGCTCTCGTTTTCCCCCGTCTCCTGCCATTTTGACGGCCTTTTCTGAGTCTCTAAGGGCCATATCGTATTGTTTATCGCGTTGGTATGCATTAGATCTATGAGGTTAGGTCCCGTCCGGCAATATGCTGTGAAGTACCGCTTGATATAATAATCGATACTGGTTGGTATTTGCTCAATTGCCCGAGTCAGTAGTTCAATGGCATCTTTGTTGTCGCCCTTTTCAAGAGCTACGACTGCTTGTGCTTTGAGGGCAGCTCCGTCAGGCATTCTGGTGGTTGGAGAAATCGCTAGAAACTATGAACAGTGCAAGATGTACTTACAGGAAACCTCAAACTAAGTATGGCAGAGAGAGGCAAGATTGAAAGTGATTTACATCCTTTTTTCCTTCTCTCTTTTTTCTGTTCACTCTCCAAGATTTTTACGTTCTTTTGCTGTTATAGCAGCAAAGCTCTCTACCTGCTTTATTAGACCCGGACTGATCCACGAATGGTTAAATGAGGATTGCTCATCCTGATTAATTCTACCAAGTCGAGGGAAAAGTCCTGCCCGACATGATATAAGATATATACTGGTGAACCCAACTCCTGGAAGAGGAAAAAATCTAGAATGACAAGGTTAAGAGTACCGAGGCAAGAGTTGCTGCGGCAATGTTTAGGACTATGCTTGTAAATGGCAGAGGATAGGTACCCGCAAACGATAAACCCAGGTTCTCGATTTTAGCTGAGATCAGCGGATCTGAATGAGCTTTGAGATGCTTTTGAGCAATTTCTATATCACGAAAAGTCACCCAGTCAAGGTATAAACATGAACAAAGGAATGTTGAGCGCCCGTGTCACCAAATAATGATGCATCTGGTTTGTGACTATAAAGCAAGCGATCTTTATCAGTACCAGACGACCAGATTTATCACCAAGACGAGCACTATATGGAATATATGGGACATTCAAAATTTCCATTCCATTATTAAGGCTAAAAAGTAAATATCCTAACTCGTGGATTTCATCTATTTCTTTGCTACCCTCTTCTTCAGTTTCCATGCGCTAAATTTCATTGACATTGGATGTTTTTTCGGAATCTTTTGTTTGATTGTTGAATTGGCCTCCAAGAAGGGACTTGTAATTTTCCGAACTTCAGGTTTATGCGGGATTGCGCGACCTTGGCTTGGTATGATCTTTAAAGCATTTTCGCGTACAGAATCACTCTGACAGTGTATGATTGCTCTGGGGATAGCTTCGCCGGCGACAGCATGGATAGATGGCTTGGAGGTCCGTGCTGATAGAGGTGAAGGGCAGGCCGATGATCGAGGGGGCGTAGAAAATCCCGAGAATTGAGAAAACGTGTAGTCATCTAACACGGGACTAGGCTTCCCACAGGAATCGAGATCTACTATGGCCACATTTGAAGATTCTGGTTGGAAACTATATGTAGTCAAGGTGGCACCATTCTCTGGAAATGAACTCCCAATCCATTTAGGGTCTGTGGGCGCACAAGTCCCGTAGTCATCCGGAGCATGAAATTCGGGCCCGCGGTCTGAAGAAGCAAATGGTTTGTGTGGTTTTACTGGGGTAACGGTGGACTTTGGTCCAATTGGCTCGAGATTGGGTGCTTCAGTGATCGCGGCGAGTGGTGCATTGAAGAGAGGCGAAAGAAGACTCACGGAGGACTCTCGTGAAATCCGATCTGGACAGGGCGAGGATTTTCCATCAAGGTATTTAGGATGAGGGACCTCATGCCCATATGAGTTAAGACCTGCTGAAGCATTGCGAGATTCTAGAGCAGTCATCTCGAGAGCGAGCCAGGAGTCAACTGTGTCCATGCTTCCCTGACGTTCGTTCCCGAAAATAGAATGAAGCGTTCCATCAGATACTGCTGAATGTGTTCCAGAGGTCGAGGAGGATAGACTGGATGATTTATCTGGGAAATTAAACCGAGAGTTTGTTGCCCAATGGCGAGATCCATTTACAGGCTCTTTCGGATCATTCGACCAAAAATATACGTTCTGCTTGCCCGATTTAGATCTGGCGGATTCCCCAGATAGATCTGACGGCAAAGGCTCCGGAGTAAGCGAAACATTTTCCAACTGACGTAATGAAAGGGACGAGGGTGGAGTCGACAGTGTTTTCTTCAATACAGGTGACGAGTCTGAAGAACCTGACTGTGTTTTACTGGATCCGGGCGTTATCGGCGGCGTCAGTAAGCTTCTTTGACCATCCGGGATATTTGCGCCACACTGTGTCTCGATTGACAAATTGATTGGAGGCTCAACAGCCTGCTCATGCGCATTTGTTGAAATCAGATAAGCGATATTGGGCGTCTGGACCTCAAGCTTATGGACGGGAAACTCCACTGTGCTATTCGGTTTTGCATATGGATCGGGTTCTCTGGATCCAGTTTCTTCTTCCCATGTAGGTTGAACAGTACTGGTATCTAGAAAACTTTGCGATACTGTTTCACCACTACTGATCTGATTGAAAAGCTTTCCAATACGATACTGTCCAAGCAAACTCTCAAGCTGCTCGCATGCAATGGTGGTATGATTGTCCATACCGTATTCAATCATACCAACAGCGACACTGTATGGATCATCGAAGGAATCGACAGGATCTGGATCTGAATCATAATCCAACCAGTAGTCTTCGCGGGGTAAAGGAGCGATAGTCCACCCAACTCTGGTATACTTCACGAGGAGGAATCTCCGACGCCTACGTCTTACGAAATGCCTATTCTTACGAGCAAGCGCCAGCTGGATGACCATAGTAACGGTATAATGTGTGTAGCGACAATAACAATTGCTGGATCCTAGCAAAGAAAGGGAATGGCTTGAGAGAGGGGCTCGCCCGGCTGAATTGATAACAAAACCCTAACTTACCGCTTCCGGTAGAAATCGCTTCATGGGGTCTAAGGTCCAAGCCCCCGATGGCAATCAAGGAGAACTTGGAATGATACATTCATTAGTCTGTTGCCTGAGGCCACCGAATTGGGTTTACTGATATTGGATAATGGTGTACAGTCACGGAGTTTGTTTTTATCCACACAGATGGCTGGGTTGAACGTCGCTTTAAGATTTATAAACTGAGGGGCTTTGATCGCTCATAACGAAGAAATTTGAAATGGGTGCATTTGAAGAGTATATTCTAATGAAGGTTGTCGTGGATTGGTTTTGTTCCTGTGTGCTGCGTGCTGCGTGGTCCTGATTCAATTTCCGATAATTAGCTTCCCCACTAATTACTTGTTTGGACATTTAAATAATAAGGAACTTTTAAATAAGCTTGCTATTACAAATGAATAGTTTGCCCTACTTTCTCGAATCCGTGTATATTCTTAATTGAATTTTAAATTACAGTTTTTGTAGTGCCCATACAAGGTCATCGCTAAAATAAAAATACCGGATGAATTCTAGGATGACTTGATACTCCTCCTCAAAGTCTCGCAACAATCACTGAAAATAGCGAAACTAGAAATAAAAGACAGAGAATCCCAACTACGATGAATAGCACCAAAAGCCAAAAAAACCAATAGTGTAAAGGCTGTTCCAGACTAGCTCGTTTTAATTCAAGACGGAGTCTGGCCCATTGATTGTACCCGATATTTTCTAATCGCTGCATTCTATTGACGAAGAGAGAACAGCTTGTGGATTCAGGTGGGTAAAGACGTGAGGCATCGAGGTACGATTTACAGATTCCTTGTGAAACAGCCCATTTTTGAGATTCGTCAGTGGGAAAGAGGATTTGTAAGGTCCACAGGTAACTATATGAGATTTGGCAGATTTGGCCAATGATTTGATCGTATGCGTGAAGTGGCGATGAATGAACGAGGTATAGTCGCCATATTGGACTTGTACCTGTATATAGCTCGAGAGTGGTATTTGACCGGTGCTTGCGAGATGAAAGGTTCAAGTGTCGTCCGAGACTAATATCTGGGGAAAAATTGAATTCCAGACACGGATGATTTTTGAGGGCTGGTAAACCGAATTTATCAATGAATCGTAGTTTCGCTTCATCGTTTTCGGCGGACTGAGAGGCTTGTATTTCAAGGTCTCCGGATGTAGATGTGGCTTGATCATTTTTGGACGACTTGTCCGTTTTGTTCCGGTGAAAGAAGTGTGGAGAAAAGGGGTTAACAGAGAGTCTTCGAACTGTTTGTGAATTTGTTCGTAGTTGTGTACCGTACTGGACCATCCCACTGAATGCCTGGACTTGGTTTCGTAAAATCATTAAAAATGTCAGTTCCTCTGAACTTCCCAATGGAGCATAGCCATGTATGTCAAGTAGCTTGCCAAACATCTCTTTCATCCACCGGAGAGCCGGGTACGTTGATTCGATGGGTGAGCCCAGATTCCGCAGAGCGGGAGGGTCGTGTTCTTCATGATATGTTCGGAGATCCGTGTCAAAGCGCCGGTTGTGAATAAATGATACCAGGGTCCGATGAAGATCCATCAAGCCATATCTCATCTAACAGAATTAAAAAACCCTGTAAAAGACCTCCCACCATTCGTCGAACTTCATCAACAAAATCATTTACATTCATCCCCACGCCCTTGCTGAACGACCTACGAACATTCGACTCACAACAGTCCATGAGGTCGAGCCAATCTTTCCGGAATTGTTCCTTGTCTCGTTTCAAGTAAAGACCTGGAAAAAGAACACGAGCTAATTTTTCCAACCGTTGTGAATCAATGGGGATTTCCATTATGGGAGAAGGCGTTCTTGGGATCATACGAATGTGCCGCAGAAAGGGAGTCGGGTAATCTACGCTCGATTTAGATGTACGGAGAGAAATATGTGGCAGCCGAATGGGAATCCTGGAACTATGAGATTTTCGAAAAAAAGAGATAAACCGTACTCTCCTTCGTTCTCGCCCATGATTGTATTGTGAAAGATATCGACATGTTCGTCCTCGTGGTTGTGGCTGTCTGTGGAGTCCATTGGACTACTTAGAGTCTCATAAGGTACGGGCCCGGGATACTCCATTATTGAGAGGGCATCGATAAAGGCGGAAGAATCACTTGAGCTCGCGGAAGACGGTCTTTGCATTATGAGGAATACAAAAAAGTCAAATGAAGCCACGGTTTAAATCCCACAATTTGTAAGGTGTATCGTCATCGTTTCGCCCCGACCGAGAATAGTAGAAATCCGGCCAAATAGACTGGTTGATCGGATGACGAGGACCATAAATATTCGGGAAATGTAATCGTGGGCGAACATGGTGGGCTCGTCGTGGTGTAATCCCGACCAATCAAATCAAGTTTGGCAAACATGTGTGTAATTCTTGAACCACAATGTGCAAGAAGACAGAACATCAACTCGACAACGATCTTCCACCTCCGTACTCGGAAGGTTCTCACTATCTCAATAGTCAACAGGGCCCTTCGCATCCGACTCAAAACCGGCCGGTTGAACAACCTTGCTGGCAAGAATATCCACAACAACACCAGTCACCGTCTTACTGGCAAGAACATCACCAGCAACACCCTCAGCCGCAGTACCCTCGGGCTGGTCCTTTGCAATTTCCACCAAATTATTGGTGTTCAAAATGTTCGAATACAGGGATTAAATCAACTGGGAGACCTTGCGGGACATGTCATTCTTTATTTGGCAGGCAAAATCGACCAGTTTTGACCGCAAATTACGGGCCTCCACCCGGTATATCTTGAGTTGAAATTATATTAATGCGAAGGGGCTCTAGTGCTACCGCCAGGAGACCAGCGGCTTGGCGGCATGTTGTGTGGAACATGTAAAGGGAGTGGGCGTATGTTGAGTTTATTCTTGTTGGAGACAACTTGTCCGACTTGTCATGGGGTTGGCAGATTATTCTAAATGCATTACGTTTGTGGAGTTGGAGATGTTACGGAATATTGGCTTTGCAGATCAAATTAAAGTTTGAATAGTAGGTGTCTTGGTTCCCCCACATTTAAGATTTTACAACCTACATCAAAAGTTACGGATGCCATCAATTGTATTTCGGCGAAGTTTGCATTATGGCTTTATTGGTCTTGGTAGAATGGTAAGGTATGGTGCGTAACAGTTATTGACGAGAGGGGTTACCGATGGCTCGGAATTTGCAACGATCGGGAGAAAAGGTTATAATGTATGATGTGAAACCGCCCACGGGAGTGGATATTGCCAAGACGGCCCAAGAGGTTGTAGATGAAGCAGTAAAGGGGTTTTAGAGAAGAGAAGTTGATCCAAGGATACAATAATAACGATGCTCCCGGATGGAACAACCATGAAGACGCTCTTTCAGCAAATCACACCGCGGGGAAAGCAGATTTATATCGGTATTTGCACCTGATAGACCTGTGTCTCACTAGAGATTGCAGCACGATTGACATCAAGACGTCTGGCGAGCTGGCGAGAAAGATTACACATCACAATGCAATGTTTGTTGATGCTCCTGTGTCGGTATGATATTGTATGATGCGGGCCAACATTGATGCAGGGCGGGGTTATTGGGGCTCAGAACGGGACGCTCACGTTTATGGTAGGGCTATCAAAAGAGTCGACTCAGCTTGCGGATGTGAGCCAGGCGCTTATTTTTATGGGGAAGCGTATCATAGCGTGTGGCTCGCCCACGCTTGGACTAGCGGCGAAGCTGAGCAATAATTACCTGCTTGCGATATCCAACATTGCAACATGCGAGGCGATGAATCTGGGGCTGGAGCTGGGGCTGGAGGCCAAGGTGCTGGGAGAGATCATCAATTCGAGTACTGGGAGGTGCTGGGCGTCTGAGGCCAACAACCCTGTGTTGGGCGTGACGCGAGATGCGCCGGTGGAGCGGGGATACCACGGGGGGTTTGCCGTGGAGCTGATGGAGAAGGACCTGAAGCTGGCATGCGAGGCGGCGAAGGAGCGCGGGGTGTGGCTGGGCCTGAAGGACGCGGCGCAGGGGGTGTATGCGGAGGTGGCGGAGAGCCGCAGGGGCAAGGACTTTGGGGTGGTGTACGAGTGGCTGCAGGGAGGGCAAAAGGGTTAGTATATATGCATGGAACAAGGATTAAGGGATATATATATACAGAGGTCAGAGGGAGCGGCCCTTTGCTACTGCGCGGACAAAGTCGCATGCGTTGCCCGTCTCGACAGCCGAGATGCAGAAGTAGGAGCTGCCAACCAGACACTTTGTCTCCTGCGGGAAGCGGCAGGGGCAGCTGGCGGGCAGGTCGACGCAGGTGAGGGTGTCGGGGCAGACATAGCCATTGCATTCGCCTGCCGTTAGCAGAACCCCAGGGGCTGAGTACCCGCGGCATACTGGGCCCTGTAGGTGTCGGCGTTGTAGATAATCGCCTGCGGGCGCTGGAACATCTGGTCGAAGAAGGCGAACTGCGCAGAGGCAGCGGCGGTATATAGCAGCAGCAGCAGCAGCATTGCCGCTGTATGCAGCGCCCATGGCATATATGCGCATTGTGCACGTGCGCACCCGTACCTCCTCCACCCTCTCATGTCCCTGCGCCCACGCTCCACCCCCTTTGCCGTAAACACAGACTCCCGCCTGCTGCACCGCTTCTACCTCGCACTCCTCGGCGCCCCCCCAGATTCCTACCTGCTGCCCTCTCTCGTCTGGCAGTGCGTCACCCACAAGTCCTACTCACACGGCTCCCTCCCCTACAACGACAAGCTCGCCTTCCTCGGTGCCGCTCTCCTTCCTGTTCTGTCTCTTACCCAAGGACGCCGTACCATCAAGTTCGTATCCCTCTCAAAAACACTACAGACTGCCGGCCTCGAGTCCGTAGAGAACCCTGTCACCGCAAAAACCTCCTCAGATGCCATCCATAACTTTGCCCTGCAACACAACGTATCAGCCATCATGCGCTGGAAGCCCGCCTTCGTGCTGTGCCCCTGCCATCCCTCCCCCGCTAACCCCCAGGCCGACCTTCACAAATCTGCAAAGGCTCAAGTTGCAAGTGAATGCGTAGAAGCAATCATTGGAGGCATCGCTCTTTCAAAAGGCGCTGCAAAAGCCCAGTCGTTCTGCCTTGAAAGAATTCTGCCCTCATAAGACTATGCCCAACTATTCATATTGTACAAACTATCAAAACCGTTTCAAAAGTTAAACAACCACACTCCTCCGCGACTGGTACCGCCGCTTCTCTACACCCTTCACCAGCTTGCCTAGCCGTCCTACCATCTCTCCAAGGCATTTCTTATCCACCCCCTTCATCTTCTCCCCATCATACAATATCCCATGAATGTCCTCTGCGAACCGTTTCAGCAGCTTATTCTCATTGTACTGCTCTCGTGAATCCATCACCCGTTGAGGTAGCATGTCCAGCGGTATATCCATCTGGATCAAAATATTCTAAAGTAAGTACCCCCTCAAAAATATGAAATGCCTTCAACAAATTGGCTGTTTCATTCGAACATAGCCGGTCAATCTTGTACAATTGTAACCGATAGTACATCTTTTCCTCCCGCGGAACACCCTGATCTTTTGAATCTACTATCAGCTTTGCACATATATAATAGTACCAGGCATCGTTTGAGGTGTGAGAGCTTTTGCATGTTGTGCATGACCACCCGAGCTTCTCAAAACATCGATCTCTTCTTGAGCCTGTCGTAACGCCCGCTTGAGCCGTTCAATATCATTCTCCATTTTATTTGGAGTTTCATGTAGAGATATATGAAGATTTGCTAAACGTCGAACTCGCTCGATATCTGTTTCCATTTTATGTTGTGCCTGATGAGGTTTATGAAGATTTGTAAAACGTTGTGATTCTTGTTGGACGCGAGGTAATTCTTGGACGCGAGGTAATTCTTGGCGTACCGTCTGTTGAATTGGTTCGTTCTCCTTCATTTGCATAGTTTTCTTGGTCCTTCAAGTCAGAATCCACATTATAGAATTGATACTTGAAAACAGGAGTCTCGAGGTACGTTTCCCAACGACCCATCTTTTCTTCAACAGTTTCAGTTTCGTTGAAGCGAGCTGGAGTTTGGGCATCAAGAGGTCGCAACTTTTCTCGACTAGGCAGAGACTCGGCCACCGGCGGATGAGGACTTGAAGCATGTTCCGTGAGCTCTCTAGTCAAGATTTTAAGTGCCTTAATTTCTCGTCGCGCATCAGCTAGTTCGTTCTCAAGCTTCTCGTCTCTACGAGGAGGACTACTGCTCAGTTGCTTTACATCGTCAACTAGTTCATCAATAAGCTTTCCACGTCTTTCACACTCTCTCGACAATTGTGCAAGCGTAGAGGTCATTAAAAGTAACTCTTCATCGCGCGGATCTTTGCGAGGTGTGAGTCGATCCAGTGATTCATGGTGATCATGGTCAGAAGGCAGGGAGAGAACGCTCACGGGCGATACAAACCCTTGGGTAGCATTTGCCTTCGAATAGAACGTTTGCTCATGCACCAGCTTGTGTCGAGATGGCGTAACGAACTTTTTATCGTGCTTTTGGGCCGACGTTTGGGTATTAGAAAGTACCGGTTCCACACAGTAACTGGTGTGCCCAGAATATTCGTCTACATCAATATCGATAAGTGGTCTCTCGTATTTCTGCGCAACTGGTGCTTCAGGAGAATTGATAAAAGACAGTGACTGCGACATAGCCTCGAAGTTTGCTATATACTGCGACTCGGAAGAAACGTTTCTATCAAAAGATCTGCCAGCAGAATGTCTTGTCTTTTGAAAAGCCTTTGAATCCATTTGCTCTGGTTCAGGAATTTTAGTAAATTCCTCAATAGTCATTTTCGGTGTAGGACTTTTTGTTGGTAAACTTTGATATTCCTCGTCAGACTCGGTTGTTCGTAAGAGTTCTGCCAGATGCTCCTTTATCAAATCGCTGGTCCAGCTTAGACCATTCGAACTCGCGCTAGGACTAGCTCGTTGGGTAGGAGCAATCGTCGCTTGGTTTGTAAGAATCGAGATATTTGGCTGTTGAAACGACGATCGAGTCTTTTCTCGATCGTGGTATGATATGGAAGGAGTAGTTGGTGCAGTTATGCTTGATGATTGCTCATGAATTGGGGGTTCCATGTACGAACGATCATTCTTTATAACCAACGACACTGGAGGCGACGAAGATATATCTTTCCATTGCAAGGACTGGTGGTTGATAGGAGACGAATGACTATCATTAGCATTTATGCAATGTCGAGATGGTTTACCTCAATGGAACCTGCCTCGAGTGATGACTGTCAACCGGGACCGAGTTTGCGCGGTGAGGCAATAGGGTGCAAGAAGAACGCTCAGACTTTGATCAAACTAGATAAAGTAGTAGAATACCTTGTCGTCTCGAGCGAGAAGAGCACTGTCCGAGGTTGGACTTTTCGTTGCTGGGGTGCGCGATTGCATATCATCGAGTATTTGAGCTAATCTATTAACCCTGTCCATGCGGCTAGAGTTGATTTCGTCTACAAGTCAGGTTTGAATGGTACATTGAGAGCCACCTCGGATGAATGCAGAGTTGTCAATAGTATCGGTAATATCATGGTGATTTGTATGATTTGTGGTATTATCGCGAGCCCATTTGTATGCGGTGGAGGGTGTGTTTTGGAGATAAGAGGCAAAGTCATGAGACATGATTGCGAGGATATTAAGATTAGGATGAGTGGGAAGTGGAAGATAGGATGGGGGCTGGTTGGAGGTCGGTCAATGTGCCTGAACCCGCGCAAAGTAAACAAAGCAAAAAAAAACGACAATCCCCTATTTTCAAAATTGCAAAGAAAAATGGGATATCGAGACAGCAAGCAAGAATAGATATAGATATTACCGAGGCATGAAACCCAATGATAAATGGCAAATTATGGAGGGTGATTAATTCGGATAGAATCGCTCTTCGGCAAGTGCATGTCCCTGCCGCAAATGGGAGCGACAAAGGAAATTTTGACCTGCCGATGAAATTCAGAGACTCTGAAGTGAAAAACCCGGTTTTATAAGCACCGCGAAAAAATAAAGGCCACTAATTTGGATGGATTGGGCAACACCAACTGTGCTTTCATTTTGACAGGACTATCAATGACTTTGCGTACTGTCTTTTACCCGATTGTCGCGACATGTAGAGTAGGTCTGCTTAGATCTGCTACTGCTGTTCCTGCGAGGTACTATTATATGATTTTCTGGGGCTGAACGATGATGTAGAAGGGTAACATCGCAGGCACTTGCCGCCAGTGAGGCGAACAAGATTCTAGAAGACCAACGAAAGAGACGACCCACGTCGCCGCATTTGACGATTTATCAGCCGCAGCTCACCTGGTATATGTCTGCGGCCAACAGAATTACTGGTACAATTGCTTCGGGAGGCATATGTAGTTGCTATGCCCTTTCTGACTTGCAGGCCTTTATCTGTTTGCCTCTGCCTATCTCTTTTCGCCCATATTTGGCTGGAGTCTCGATACTTCTTCTCTCGTGGCTGCTTTTAGTTCTCTTCCTGGATGGGAGAAGGTTTCGCTAAAGATGCTGGCTGCTTTGCCCTTTACGTTTCACAGTTTCAATGGCATGCGGCATTTGCTTTGGGATACAGGACGAGGTTTTGTGCTCGGTTTTGCAGGCTGACATCTAGGTCTTTCTCTAAAGGGTGTCTATGCTACTGGCTATGCTGTGCTTGGACTAACTGCTATTTCCAGTCTTGCATTGGCTTTATTTTTCTAGTATTAAATATGGAAATATTAGAAAGTAAATTATTCAACGTCAGCTCTCTGCTCCGATGTAAGCAAAGGTTCTCGTTCAGCAGCGTCAACTCTCCCTCTCCATTCGAATTTCAGACAAATAATCAACAATATGCCCTGGAGTAGACCGGTGACTATTTGTTAGCTATATAAACGGGGTGAACCTTGCCCAAGTACATTGCCCAAGTGCTCCATATTACTCCTTCCCTTCCCAGCAAACTCAAGACGAAGATAAAACTCCCTGGTGTTTGAAGGAGCATCATTGGAATACTGAGACTCCCGATATTTTTCCTCTTGTATGTAGTCATGATTTGAGGCACGTATTGACATACAGCGAGTACAGCGGATATAATACCGATTACATTTGCAAATCCGGTTCTGTTTTGGAGAAACAATGACAGAATAATGAGAACGATGAAATGAACGAGTGAGATTAATGATACAAGAGTCGCTTGTTCATGGGCCGGGTAAACGGTAACCAAGACGACACTATAAATTAGGGTTGTGAGGAATGAAAAGGATACATGATTGTAAACATCAAGAACCCCATTGCAATCTGAGCGATTCCAAGTGTGGCGATAAAACATTTTCCAGGACCCTAACAGTCAAATAATTAGATGTGAAAGAATACCAATTCTTGGCAGCATTTTAAAATGGGATATTGGAGGATGAGAATGTTTATGAGAGCGTCGGATGTGGAAGTAATGCCGAGAAGCAGAAACCAGGGAGAAATCCCTTCTGACGATTTCTTTAATATGATTCTGTAATGCTATTTGTGAGAGAGGTGCAAGGATTTCGTACCTGGGGGATATACGAGAGTATTACACCGAGTACGATGATGATTGAGAGGATCGAGGTAGAGAGGGGTGGTGTTTTTATAGCGGAGCAGTCTAGATGAAATATCATGTCAATTAATATGAAGTTAATTAATCGAGGATCAAGGGGTAATGAATCGATCAGAATCAATTCAGTAGGAGTTAATTCAGGGTGGTAAAGACGAAGGAACTATAACTTTTCGAATTTTGGATTAAAATTGATTGAATAATGAATTATAAAATTGATTGAATAATGAATTATAAAATCGATTGAAGAATGAATTATAAAATCGATTGAATAAGAATTATAAAATCGATTGAATAAGAATTATAAAATCGATTGAATAAGCTCAACACCGACTTAAGCGACACCCCCCTTTACGCGACACCTCGCCAAAAAAAAACGTAAA